>PVKZ01003776.1:0-114407 GCA_004027375.1 Macroglossus sobrinus
TTCTTTCTTTCTTTCTTTCTTTCTTTCTTTCTTTCTTTCTTTCTTTCTTTCTTTCTTTCTTTCTTTCTTTCTTTCTGTGACAGCTAGTAACCATCTTTTCTATATCTGTGCCTTCTACATTTTTTCCCTATAAAGACACCTTTACAAAATGTTTGTGGCTTGTTGGGTATACAAAAACTCAGGTAGATGTAATAGATGTATACAAGGTGCAGATGTGCACCATTTAACTTCTATTAAATATCTAAGCAGGATTAGAATAACTATTGGCTTATGGAAACAGTTAGGAGTTAGCAATTGTGTTTTATTAGAGATTTGTTATCTTACTCCTTAAGATACTCCAGGACATTCCTCTTGCCCTGTAGAACAAAAGAACTAGGTTCTAGATGAGAAGAATTAATTGTGGTAAGCATTCTGGAGCAGTGCAATATATTATGGGTATACAATAAGAGGATTCTGATTTAAGTTGTGTTAAAGGATTTAACACATCAAATGATGTCTCAATAAATTATACTCACACTAGATATACAGTCATATAGCAGAGAAGTCAATATTTATGTGTTTAATAGTCTCTAAGAGAGAGAATTCCAAACTTCAATGAGTGTATTTAGGGTATTGGGTGAAAATGTTAGCATTTCTATTTTTTTATTTTGCATAATATTATCCTTACTTTTTGCATGTTTTATAAGAGCATGTTATGTTAATATATTAGCAAGTATATGTATAAATATAATTTATAAATAAATGTATAAATAAAAATGAGAGCTTAAAACAATTCAAGTAGCTGCCATGTACAAAACCATGTGCTAAATATTTCAGAGTCACAGAATATTGACAGATTTTGCCCTGTGTAGTTTGGTATTTAAAAGGAGAATTAGAAAATAAAGTTTGTATCTACACCACAGAACTGTCCCATTAAAAAGTATCTTACAAAGAGAATAATAATCCTATTATGAGGTTTCAAAAGGGGAGATTCAGATTTAGCTGTGTGTTTGAGTGGTGGGGAGGGTGGGTAAAACATCAATCAGGAAAAATTTTGATTTAGTGTTTTGAAAGTAAGGTAGGTATTACCCTTAAAAATAAGGAAAGAAGGGTGTTTAAACATGAAACTTTTGGTGTGCCCCTGAAGGTACACATAGAAAGTACTCAGATATGAATATTTTTAGAGAAACAATTTTAGATTCTCAACATGTATTCTTTCTCAAAATTGATCTGTCTGCTTCTAAAAATCTGAAGAATACAAAGTGGTAATTCCAGAATTCATGTTTGTCTTTTATTTTTTTTCTTCTAAACAACACAAGGAAGAATAATTGGATATACAATAGAAATGTTGCAACTCCAGACTTATAATTTTTAATACTTAAAAGAAAGGTAGAAAACTCAAAATAGTAATTAGGAAAATACAAGATACTCACAATACTATGCAAAAGAGGATAATAATTAATGTTGACTGCTGATGTTGTCCAAATAAAAACTGATAGACATAGAAAATGGTTTAGTGATTACCAGTGGGAAAAGGATGAGGGAGGAGAAAGATAGGTAAGGGTAAGGGGATCAAATATATTGTGACAGAAAGAGATTTGACTTTGGGTCATAAACACACAATGCAATATACATATGTCATATTATTGACTAGTACACTTGAAATCTATACAATTTTATTAATCAATTTCACCCCAATAAATTAATAAAAAGTTTTTTCTTAAATATTACCAATAAACTTAATTTTAAAAATAACATCTTTTGGGAGTTCGTTAGGAATGTAGAATCTCAGGTTCCCTACTCAGACTTAATGAATCAGGATTTGCATTTTAACAAAATCTCAAATGTTTCATTAAAGTTTGAGAAGCACTATTTTACCTCCATTTAGGTAAAATAGCTTTTTGGCATTTATACTATTTCTACTGGTGAAGGATTCAAATATCTGCCTCAGTTGGAAATCTTCCCTGTTATCCATAGAAATCCAAAGACAGAAAAGATAGTTTTCCATCAGCTCTCCACTATGTAAGGGAAAATAGTTTATTATGTTTAAATCTGGTAATTACCTAATTTTTACCCAATTTAACTACACACACTGTCCCAACTCAATGATTTTAAACTAGATATAAACTATGGGCAGATTGACTGACTATTAAATATTTGATACTTCCAGCACTTGTAAATGATTTCTATGAAAAGTAATAAATTATATTCTGAGCTTCATGCTATCTTTTTGTTAGAAACAGAACATGGACAAATTCAAAAGGCACTGACAAGGAGGTGGCCCTAGAATTGTTTCCCAAATTCTGATGTACTGCCCTGTGCTTTGAATACTCATCAGGTTTTTTTCTTTTTTCTTTTCAACAAGTTTAAAAAAGAAATATTTATAAAGTTGGTGGTGGTTTGTTTAAACTCACTGCATTTTTAAAATTTCAAGTGACAAGTATGTTCTACCATTAATAGAGTTTTTGGAGCCATTCATATAAATGTGCCAGTACATGAAAAAGCCACACATTCTTTGTTAAACTAAACAGTCCTAAGCATTGTGTGAACTCCTGGCAATAGTATGGCTAAATATTCAGACACATGCCTATACAGCACTGTGTGTTCTGCCAAATAGAGGGAAAACAAAAGAAAAAAATCATATAAATATACTGGTAAACATTGACTTTGTAAGGAATGGCATAAGCTGCTTTGGAAAAAAAAAATTTAGAGCATGATTCAAAGAATACATTTAAATTATTTTCCTTAAGAAAATGTATCTAATTTGTTTTTCATGAAAACATGTATTTAGCAGTGGGGAGTTTTTCACTAGCTAAGATATTTTGGCATATTTATGGTGTAAAGGTGATTGGAATAATATTTGCATTCATTTTTCACTGAAATTTGAAATAAATGTAAAATATACACTTTGTAACACAAAATCATTGCCAGTCAGGATATACTCCCTTTAAAAAAAAACATAATTTAGTACATGAAAATTCAAAGTGACTAACCTAAAATACGGGGGAATTATTCATGTTACCAAAGAATCCTTCCTTTAGCAAGCATCTATCACAGGATATCTTTAAATAACTAGTTTCCTTTTACGACATTTAAAATGACTAGATTTAAAATTTTTGATGTTCAAAGAATATTTAAAGAACATACCTATTATATAAAGCACGAGCCTATAGATGTTTTAGAAGTCCTCAATGATCTTGATTTATTAATTATTACCAGCCAAAGAAAAAATTGAAAGACTAATGACCAAGCCAGTGTGAGGTGCCCTCAAATACTTTCTCTACCCACAAAAGAATACATTTGAGTTCCTTTTTTTCCCTCCTCATGTGATGACTTTTAAAATGGCATTTAATTATGCTTATAGTTATTTATTCCAGAGCAGGTGCCAGCTTTTTAGAAACCATTTGAAAACCATATCTTTTTCTATAAAAATCAATGTTTTGTTCTTTTTTCTCTCCAAACTTCCTGCAAAGTTGCATGATTAGATCTCCTGACCAGACTGACTGAACTTCCTATAGGTCCTCTCATAAGCTATACCATATCCTGGCAGGTGCAGTGAAAGAAGTGGTTCCAACTGATAGAGTAGCTTGTATTGGCTGTTGCTAGCTTGCTTTTCCATCCTTGTTAACTTTAGATAAACTATTAGCAGTAATCAGTTAGTAATTTCTCATTCATCATCTAAGTCATGTTAATTTTCTTTTACTCTCTATCATAGAGTCTAGTGGTTCTTTACATTCTAGGTCTTTAAAATGTCACCTGTTGTTTATCTTCTAAGAAACAAATCTGGGTATACTACTAACTCTTTTCATAAAGGTCTCCTATGATGTCCCATTTAGTATGGGAATTTTTTCACTTGCAGAGAAAAAATTTTTCACTTGCAGTGACTGGGCCAAACCAAGTAAATGGTTCAAGTAGTCTTAGAATACATTCTTGGAGTCTATTATATGTATTATATTGTTTTATATCAGCCACCCCAAACAGTGGGAAACAATAGCCAATAGTTTTTGTGTCTAGACTCAAGATTCATAAGAAAATTGTCATCTATATTATTATCTTTCTCCTTTCAAATACTTGTCTTTTGTGTATCCCCCCTTTGCATGAATACAATTTCATCAACTCAATTTATTTCATTCAATACTAATGTCAGGTAATAATGTTTCCTCTTCTATCTAAATTTTCTCTGTTACCTTTTTAAAATTTATTTTTACGGTGACATTGGTTAACAAAATCTGATAAGTTTCAGCTGTACATTTTAACAGTAAGGCACATATATATATTTTACATTATGTGTTCACCTTCCATAGTTAGCTTTCTTTCTGTCATCATATTTAACCCCTTTTATCCCGTCTACTTCCTCCATTATATTATCTTTTTGTGAATATAAGATTTATCTCCTCATTTCATTTGCAAAATTTTGCTTCTGATTCCTTTCTAACTTTAGTCTCTCTTCTCAAGAAAGTATATTCTATTCGTTTTCTTTGTCATCTGACAGGTTCATACAATTCATATCTTGTGTCATTCTGAGCAAGATTGTAAGGTAAAGTGGAGTTAGACATACGCAGAATCACCATAAAAATGGAGATTTTCATAATACTGTTATTTAAAGAATAAATTTGCATTGGCTTGTAATTATGCTGACCCCAAACCATTGTTTCTCCTCATGTATTCTATTCTATTCTATAGTTGGTCAGAAAATCTTGTCATTTCCTGATTACACTAGACTTTTGTAGGACTATATGCTTTTGAACATGCTATTTCTCAATTTTAAAATTCTTTTTTTAACCAGAAAATTTCTATGCATGCTTCATAGCTCAAAGACATCTTCTTAGTGAGGTTTTCTAAATCTCTTTGGGCAGAATTATGTTCTCTCCTCAGCGCTATTTTCTCCTCGTTGGTATTTTTAAAGTCACATTAATATCCATTAAAAAAATTTAGTAAGAAACTTTCAAATTCAAATCAATACACATAGCAATGGGTTACAGAAAAGCTTGGTCAGAATACAGCCAGGATAAAAAAATAAAGAATCAGAAGGAAATTTTGAACATTTGTTCATCCCTTGCAAAGAGTTCTCTCATCTTTGGAGAAAGACCAAGAAGCACACGATGACACCAAATGTATAATTTAGAGAACTTTATGTGCTAAAATTATTGTAGTTGTGAAACTATAAAGAAAAATCCAGAAAAGATGTAAGCTATCGGAACAAGTGAAGTAGGTCGTATTCTTACCTGCATTGACAGACTACTAACTTCGAATGTCACCTCTAACATTTCAACCAATATATTAGACATTCCTGATCTAATTTCCCTGCCTAGGTAACTCTTTCATTGAGTCACACACAGGTTAGGAACTTGTCTCATTAATATTTCACACAGGTGTACTATATAAAGTTCACTTCTTATACTCTCTGGCATTTAGTATTTGCAGACACACAAAAGTGCAACTTTTCTGAGAATGAGACACACGTTTTTCCTTAATCTGCTTCCAGGGATTACCATCTAACTTACTTTGGGAGAATTTCATTACCTCTGGAAGACTGAAAAATTTTCAAAGGAAACTAATGTATTTAAAAAAAAAAAAAGATTAGCCCATTGAAATTCTACATTTGGGATTTCTGTCTAATAAGGGGTATTACAACCCACTTGAATGAGAATTTAAGGGAAACTTTCCCTGTTTAGGAAATTTCTTTTAAGTTTTGGGAACTATTTGACCGTTTCAACCAGAAAACATTCATAATGGTTTGAGTCCATTTGTACCTGATTTGCTTAGATTACAACAAATAAGGCAGATTCTGTATTATGGAGGCACTTGAATCAGCTACAATTAGTTCTTACAGATCTGACTGCTATTTCTTAGTTTGTTCAACATATTTCTAAAAGTTTTGTTTTTGAACAGGCAGCCCACAATCTACATTTTCAGGACGAGTCTGTAAGAAATATATTATTTAATTTATTTTTTTATAACAGTATGTTTTTTTTTTTCAGGTGGTCTATGCAATTTTTTACTCTTGTGTCAGGTGCCAAAATGTTTAGAAAAGGAAGCTTACGTCTGCCATGTGTGATTTCTGATGTGTGATTTCTTTGGATGTCATTTTGCATTGCATGTGAGACAGCTAATTTTTTTTTTTATTTCTTGATGTCTGTTGCACCCAAAGGAAATCTGTATTTTGCTTTCTGTAAGAAAAGAGCAACTGGGTAGCACTGGAAAAACTTCCACCCACTAACATGGAAGAATATTCAATCTGTCCCATTACATCCAAGTGGGAGACTTTAAAGGTTAAGGAAGATATATTTCCATCTGCGATCAATAACACGTGAAAAACCGCTCCTCTCTGAGCTCTATCCAGACCAAAATTACCTTAGTAGTTCCTGGACCGTGGACACTCCACAAGTTTAAAAGGTTGAGCAGCCATGGGAAGCCATACCTGAGGAGACGGGGAGACCGTTCTCTCTGTGAGGTCCATAGAATATAACTTTTCACTAATTCCACAGAGCTGCAGGACAGCTTTTAGAGACTGTATCTTCCATATCAACTACATAATAAGCAAGAGATAAATAGGTCCCAGAAAGCATTAGGACTAAAATGACAAATGTTTTCTCATTCCTTCCTGCTCTTTCATTCCCCCTTACAGAGAAATAATTTGGTTTCCTGATTGATTTGGGGGAATTGATGATGTTTTCTATAAAAGAACCATAGCATCTAGTTCCCTTTAGTCAAATAAAATGTATTTTATACTGGATTAGGTACTCACTCCTTTTCTTGCTATCTGAATATTTTTATTCTCAGACATTTAAGGTTATATAAAAAATTAAAACACAATGAAAGTCCAATAATGAGGTTTTTTTGTAAAGCTATATTTAATCTTCCACTTTTAAATAGTAAAATCTCTTTCTTTTTCTCCTGAAGAAGGGAACAGAGTTATCCATAGTAGGTTTTTACTCATTTGAACGTAATAATTTCTTTTTATAGTGCATGAACTAATCAGGTCAGATCTTTGTTGGCACAAATTTAATCTGAATTTCTCTACTTGGTCTAGAAAAATGCAAATGAACAATTGGCAGCAAATAGAAAAAACATCACCTCTGTATTAAATTAATTTTTTAAATTAATTTTGAGTTCTTCTTAAGGAAAGATTTTTCTTCCTGGGTTGCTGGCCTTTGGACTTATAACAGTATTGTTTCCAATAAGCAACTGGACTTATTGGTCTCAAAAGATATTATAATTGTTTTCTTAGAAAAAGAGAAATTAGGATTGATTAGTGGTGTTCTTTTTGGTATAACCTTAACTAATTCTCCTGAAGGTGACCTTTAAAGGGACATTATCAGGCTACATCATAGACAATAATAAATTGAGAAGATGTGGAGAACCAGAGTAGAAAGTAGAAAAAGAAGGTATAGATAGGTTGAGGGGAATGTTTGCATCCAGGAAGTACTTAGAAACCAAGTTTCAAACAGAGCAATGTTGAAGGCAAACCAGGTAGTACAATTAAAAGAACACTAGACAAGAAACTAAGGGCAAGTTCTGAATCTAGTCCTGCCACTGATTAGCAATAGAAAATATTTAAGTCAAATAAAGAATTTCCTTTTAGTAAAGCATGAGATGTACTAGGGATTGAAGGGGAGTGAAATTCTGCATCCAGGATGGCAAACTATCTTATTAGGAAATACCACAAATTATTCAGTCCATAAAATTTCTAATTAGCCTTTTCTTTTCTTTAGGGGGCATAGATAAAATAAATATTTTGCATTAACTTATTTGTTAACCCACAGACATACCTTAATTTTAAAAATATCATAAGGTAATTATTTAATTCTAAAATAATATTTACTTTGACCGAAAAGAATACTACACAATTTCTTTAGACAGAATAGAGTATATTTTTTAAAAAAATTTGATTTATACACATTTCACAAAATATTTATTGAAAAAAAAATGTAGAACCCTCCTCTACTTACCAAACAAAATACCTCCTTTTATTGGGTAGACTTAATTGTGAGGCAACAAATACAGGTGTTTTTCTGTCAGAAGACAGATGGATTAATTAAATGACCCTTTATTTACCCTTTCCAAATTTATTTCTATTTATATTAGTGCTAGAAGATGCCTGAAAGAACTTTATTTGTATCTTTTATGCCTGAAATATACTCCTTGCACATTTCTTCCTCTTACAGCAAAGGTGGTTTTTTTTTTCCTCCTTCACTTGTGAGAATATCAATAGTCTATCTAGTCAGAATGATATTAATATTTGGGAACATTTTCTGTGTTTCTCTATGAATCAAGGATTAGTCAGATGAGAATAATTAGTATGTTGATTATTTAAGCCCCTTAACCTCTCTTCTTTTTCCTTCTTCTCCTCACCTTTTGGTTATTTGGTTACTCATTAACAAAATTATCAAAGAGTAGGCAGAGAGAGGAGGTGAAACTCAGCACTTTTTTAAAAAACTATTTTCCAGGAATGGTTAAAAGTTTTAAGTGTTTGAGTAGGGTGGTTGGCAAGAGAGGAAAAGGAAACTATTAGCTGAAATAAGGTATATTTTTTATTACTCAAGGATTTCATCTCAAGTACAAAGAAAAGATAAATGTACTATTACTTTTACTTTTTAGAAACATGTTTTGTAAGAACGGCATACATTATCTTATTTATTAAAGGTGAATCAAATAATACTATACAGAAAACAGAATATAAAGCATAGAAACTTCTAAGTTTACATAATGCCTGTTGTTTGCTCAGTGGTCACCTTGTGAGTAATAATGGGACCCTGACCCCAAATTCCCATTGTCCTTAGATACACTTCTGGAAATTATGAGAAATACTTCCTCCATCAAAATTCTCCAACAAAGTTATTTTTATACTTAATTTTAATCTTGAAATCACCTAGTCAGACCTCTTATTTGTTATGCTGCCCATCTCTTCTGCAGTTCTAGAAAAATGATTTTCTTTGGGAATATGTTATTGCCAATATTCAACCTATGGAAGAAGAATAGAATGCTTTTCTTTTCTACTCGATTCCAAACACGGACATAAGCTCTGCCCATAATTCTCCCAAACACAGATGAGACCAGATTGTAGCATTTAAAAGATGTTCCTTAAATCTTAAGAATAACAGAAGAGTACCCAGTACGAGGACACTTCAAACTGGATTCAGTATTACATATAACTCTTTAGAGTCCTGTGTGCATCATAAGGAGCAGTGTTTCTTTCACCACTACACTTGGAAGACTTCAGTATATCCATGTGCTGAGTAGTTCCAGCCCTCTGCATGAATCTAATTGCCTTTCCAAGGGGAAAATAATTTTTTCTTCACCCTAGTCTAAAATCAAGTCCTAGACTGCTGACCTCAAATCTCCATTTTAGGATATCTACTTACTACTCATCCCCTATTCATAGAAGTTGCCCTTATCTTTAGTATCCAACAGTACAGTCATATTAGAAAGTATAATCAGACATTAGTTTATTGCCCAGGATCTGAGTTATTCTGCTGGGCAAAAGCCTCTTTGGAAGACACACTGTCAGGTTAAATCGAGCATCGCCAAGTGCAGACTTTGCTTTTGAAGTCTTTGTATCAATTCATTCCCACTTAGTTTTAAGCTTTATTTCTATGTTATTAACATTTTATTTCTTTCTACTAATAGGCTGTCTTAAGCGATAATATTTTAGTCTGATTCTTAGATTGTGGGCATCAGTTTTTGTTTATTCTTGTCCTGTTTTCTCCTGTTATAGGTTGTCCTCTAGCTTGAGGGTAATATGAGATTTTATAGCCTTCATGGTCTTAGTTCCCAATTTTCTGATGTTAGTTGATTGAATAAGAACGAACACACACCAAAAGCAATAATTTCCAGAGTTGTTGAACTGTAAATTATTATTTCAAATATTTCTCAGAAAGATACATGAACTTAGAGATGCATTATTTCCAACAACACTATTTCATACAACCATACAGAGATTACTTTCTTGGAGCATAGTAAACTCCTTTATTTCAGAAGAGGAACTCTGTTTTGCATTTCCCTGACTAAAAATACTTATTATGGTGGTTTTAAAAATCAAAAAGTATGTGCCCCGAAGGTGAGTTCAAGTCCACGCTTCTGTCAAAGCTAGAGCTTCTGTGAGCCTTTGAAAGTTAATTCATTTCTACCTTCCAATATCTCTGTTCAAAATTCAAAGATTTTGGAAACAAATGTGGTGAGAGCTCAAGAAATTTGTACTTCTTTTCCCCAAGCAGTCTTTTTCAGAAAATTATTTCTCCCAAGCAACTTTACATAAAGAGGTTCTTAGCTTTGAGATGATGGTGGTAGATAACCTGCTTTACCCTTTCCATATATTGTGCCAGTGATTTTCTTGTTTCAAGAAAAATGCAAGCACAATTTTAAAATATTTTATTGTAACTACTTTGCTTTTGAGGTCTTTGTATCAATTCATTCTTACTTGGGTTTAAGCTTTATTTCTGTGTTATTAATATTTTATTTCTTTCCACTTATAGGCTATCTTAAGCAATATTTTAGTCTGATTCTTTCTTAGATTTCATGGCATCAGTTTCAGTTTATTCCTGTTGAGTTTTCTCCCCCTGATACAGTGCCTCCTCTTTCTAATAGCTCATAACAAATCTCTTCTTTCTCTGAATCTGCTGTGCCTTTTATAGTGGTGGCATGTAATGCCAATCTGTCTTATTTGATTCTAATTAATATGCTTCCAGAACCTCTCTGGGTGACCTGACTTTTTAAGGAACTCAACTAATTGGAACAGCCATCATAAATTATATAGAATTACATCATTCAATACCATAATATAAGTGAAACATAAGCTGATATCTACACAAATCATTTAGTACCTAGGGTTATGAATAAAGGTGAGGCCTGATTACATTTGAATTTTCTCCCTTTTCTTTTCCAAATGATCTGCAGAGAAAAAAGATGCTTGCAGATTTTTTATTTTTTTATGGAATGAATATTATGTTAAAAGAAGTATCTAGATTTTACAGCAAACTTTAAAAAACTATATTCTCCCAATGTGCATCTTAGCCTGTGCTATAGGTCGAATTGTGCCCCCCAAAATTGTTATGTGGAAGTTCTAACTCCCAGGACCTCAGAATGTGACCTTATTTTGAAATAGTGCCATTGCAGATATAATCAGTTAACATGAAGTCATACTGGAGTAGTATAGGTTTTTAATCTGATATGACTGGTGTTCTAAAAAGGGGAAACTTAGACACAGCTATGAACACAGAAAGAACACTATGTGAAGATGAAGGCAGAGATTGGGGGAATGCTGCTGCAAGCCAGAGAATGACTAAGATTACCAGGAAACTGTCAGGAGCTATGGAGAGGCACAGATGTTTTCTCATAGTTCTTTTAAGAGGAAATTGGGACAATGGAAGGAGAGCCTTCCATTGAGAGCTGCTGCTGTTGCTGCTGCTGGAGATACTACCTGAGGAAGAGAGTGAAGTTGAGCTATAACTGGCTTCCTCAGAGGAACTAACCCTGCTAGCACCTTGATCTTGACTTCTGGCCTCCAGAATTATAAGACAAATTTCTATTGCTTAAACTACTCACTTAGAGGTACTTTTTTGGGGGTAGCCTGTCTTTGGCTGCCCATGACAGAGTTAATAGATGTGACAAATAGACTCTCACTTTATTAAATAAAGGAATTACTTATGGTTCTCAGCAATGTCCCTAATCCTTGTAAATTATTTGAGTTCTTTCTACTTTCTGTGAGATTTGCAAACATAGGTGTTTCATTTCTAGAAATAAAGTCTATCTATAAGGCTTTAAATATTATCAGAATCATATGCACATTGAGTCAATATATAAAAAAAAGATCATTGTTAACTTGGATAAACTCTGACTTAGCTTCATCAGGAAAACACAGCCCATGCTATGTATTGTCATAGAGGGAATTAATATAGACAGCTAGTTACAAAATTGTTGGGAGAACTGAAAACAAAAAACAAGGTGACGAAGCCCAGTCTCTTGTTATAGGGAGAAACAACAGCACAACTAGAGCTGGAAGACAAAGGGAAGATTTTTTTATTAAAGCCCCAGAGTTGGGCCTGCCTGATGGCAGGTGGATCCATAGCAGGGGCTGACTGAGGAAGCTGTGACCTGGAGGGAGATCCTATCCTGTGGAAGCTACTACTGCTACTGGAGATGCTATCTGAGAAAATAAGAGAAGCTGAGCTATACCCTGGCTTCTCCTTTCATCCTCCCCTCTTAAGTCTTGTCAATGCTCCCATGGACTGAACTTAGCTGTCAGCCAGCTGGCAATGGAGCTTGGAAAATGTAGTTTGCAGTATAAGTATAGAAAACATTTTTTATTAAAAAATAAGTAAGTAAGTACGCAAATAAGTAAGGAAGTAAGTAAATAACTGGCATGGTCAGCATGAAGCGATTTTCAGACATGGCAACAGGAATTGCTGAATTTTAAAAATTGTACCACTCTTGATTGTGTCTAAATGAGAAGGAGTGACTCATATGTTGGGAAAATTAAGCAGACCTTAACATCCACTGAACCAAGGCTTTTCTTTTTCTGGCATATGCTATTACTTAGCTTCAAGGGTCTCTTCTCTTCTCTTCTCTTCTCTTCTCTTCTCTTCTCTTCTCTTCTCTTCTCTTCTCTTCTCTTCTCTTCTCTTCTCTTCTCTTCTCTTCTCTTCTCTTCTCTTTTCTTTTCTTCTTCTTCTTCTTCTTCTTCTTCTTCTTCTTCTTCTTCTTCTTCTTCTTCTTCTTCTTCTTCTTCTTCTTCTTCTTCCTCTTCCTCTCTCTCTCTCTCTCTCTCTCTCTCTCTCTCTCTCTCTCTCTCTCTGTGTGTGTTTCTTTTAATCTCTTTCTCTCTTTCTTGTTCTCCATCCCCTGTATCTTTTCCCTCCCTCTTTCTATCACTTTTATGTGCTTTAAGAACTGGTACAAAGAGAATTGGACTCCTTTACATTCTCTTTCTGTGTGATAAGAATAATCAGGCCGGAAGGTCACCATTCTTTCTTCTACCTTCCATTCTGCTCATGACTCACTTTGATAGTAAAACCAGATGGGTAAGTCCAAATCTGCTTTGCAGACTTAACTCTCCCAACAGGTGAATAATAAAGTATGTTTGCTGCAGGCAATTGAAAGCCTTCACGTTGGTCTCAAGTGCCAGCAGAATAATTCTCTTTAGCTTGTTACAGAGCTGGACATTTGGAGGGCATGGCGTTCATAATTATGAGCTGAGATTTTGATTCCTACCTCTTTGTTTTTATCAGCCAGAATCCTGGGGGAAGCTAAAAATGGTTGGCATCCTGAACCTAACAATGACCTCTCTAATAATTATAACTTTTATTAATTTTGCTATTCAGAAATTCTCGCCTGTGGCCTTATTCTGAACCTTCTCCATCATAGGAATCTCAAATTTTAGCATACTAAATGTAGCAAGCATACTGATCTCTCAATGGGACCACCTAATCTTTCAAACCTCTCACTCTGTTTCTCCCATTGTACCTTTTTCAAAATCATTGTGATGCCCATAGTTCTTGTGCCCATCTTACCACTTCCTATCTCTCAGTATCAAATAATTTCACTTCCCATATTTCTCAACCTAAGTCTTGAATCCCTTTCATTCCAACACCCTCAATTTCTACTCTTCCATGTCTTTCTGCATGTAAACATTTCTTATTGGATTAATACAACCATTCATATTTACGCTTTCACATCTGATCTAATGAGAGCCATTAACACCAATTAGTACCTTGTATCAATTTGTGCTTCTAAATTTTGCCTTATTTATTTTTTATTTTAACTGGGGTTAAATTCAGCTTGGTTTTTATTATACCATATATGTAATACACATTTAGATCTAAACCTAAGGAAGACACAGTCTGATTTTCAAATTCTCAGATGATACTTTTTTTTCCCCCTAGAGACTAGACAGAAACAAACATCTTTGTTTTTGCTGAGTAGGTAGACTGATTTTCCCCCTTCTAATTTCTCTTTTTACTAAAAATGCTGTTCTTTAAAGGTCTCAGTATTTAATGTGCTCCAGTTCTAATTTCATGCATCTCGTAGTCTCAATCTTTAATAATCTTTCCATGTGCAGGCAATAAATCTGAGCTCTTGATCATAACTAACTTTGATAGTCCCATTTTCCTACCCAAAGAGAATCAGATGTGGCAGAATCAGATGTGGCATTGTTATTGTTACTATGGCTTTGTTTTCCCTTTTGTTTCCAACTTCTGTGATTTTCCTTTTTCTTTCTGGGAGACAAATTCTAAAATACATTTGTCATATTTTATCCATTCTGAGTTTATTTTCTGTTTAGTCTACCTTGTTTCTAGCTTTCAATCTATTTTTACTAATAATCCTATCTTGTAGGTATTTGCTTCCCCTATTCTAGGAAATCAAAACCAAGGGCTAAAGTGACATTCCCAGCATGACATGGCTAGAACCAAATTTTAGTCCCGCAATTCTACCTTTAGAACTCTTTAAATTATCACCCTCTTCTATTTATAACAAAGGGCTAAAATATAGGACAAACATCGACTTGTTCTTACAATCCAGCTTTCTAAATTCTTAAATAATCTTGAAATGTTTGTAGAAAATCATACCAAGGACATTAAAAATTCTGGGTGAATATTCATTTTGTATTATATAGAGAGGCATTAAACAGGTCTTTATGTCCATATTTGGTGAGTATTTTTTCAGGTTTAAGGTTTTAATATTTTGAGGCTAAGAAGCAAAAAAAAATATTGTCTTCAATTTCTTTATAATTCAGAAAGCAAGTTTTCGATATTTATAGTACAGAGAGTAAACTTAAAGAGAAGAAAGAGACACAATTAGAAAAAGTCTCCCAAATGCCATAGTGCACTCAGGAAAACACCTTGCATTTGAGAAAATCTTTCCCCACTGTGTATTTGGCCTTTGCTTCAGCCAGGCACCCAGTAGTATTACTGGCTTATAACCAATTTGTATGACTATGGGTCTTTGTATTCTGTCCTTTAAAAAATATGAGAGAGAAAGGCATTTAGAAGCAAGACAGGTTAAAATCATAAGTGTATATTAGTATATTTAATGGATAGTGATACTAGACTCCACTTTTCTTAGCATTGGCCCCAAAAAGTTATGACCAGCACTTTTTCCTAGCTAACTAGTACTGATACTCCCAAATCTAATGAAATTTTAGTACGCTAACTGGCAATGGCTGGCTATGTTGGCCTATGTTGCTCATGGCTATTTCTATAGTTAGGCTTTTGTCAATGATAATAATAAAAGAAAGTGAAACTTTTTAGGAGCAGAATGCTTATAATTTATACAATATTTTCTGTATGTACTCTTTAACATATGGGGAATGCTAAACAATTTAAAAATATAAAAGACATGATGATATTCTAAGAATAGAAAATACAAATTAATCACAGAAATAGAGAACATAAATAGGTCAATAAATTATAGATAAAATTAATATAAGTAGATGATGAAATTGACTCCTTGAAGTGCCTGATGGAGACTTCTCATCAGAAAGAAAGAATATAAAAGAGACTAAGTTGACTCTTTGAAATCTAATTTTTATTTGAAAAATTACAAACCTATGAAAAAGTTAAAAGAACATTACAATTAATTGTTTTATCGGCCTTTTTGCTAAGATCTAGTGAATAATACATTGAACACTAGCGAATCTCGCACCTAGATTTATCAGCTGTTAACATCCTGCCAAGTCTGTTCCATCTCACTATAAAGACATACAATCCCCTTTGCCAAATCATGTGTAGCAGGGTTTAGCCATCACAATATCTTACTCCTAAAAATTCAGCACAGGTTTGCCAGGAATAGGAACAGTCTCTGACAAACAGCACCATCATCACACCCAAGAATATCTCAATTACTTATGGAACAATAAATTATAGTACAATGTTTACACTGAATATTAAATTTTTCCATTTCACCAAAGTGTTTCATATAGCTCATTTCTTTTCCCTTTTAACTGAGTATCCAGTCAGAATTCACACATCATAATTGATTGTTGTTTTCCTTTAGTGTCCTCTAGAATAGCATCCCCCACCCTCCTATCCTTCTCTCTCCCAGGCCTTATTCTGTTCTTCTTGACTGTGAGTTCTTTAAAAGAAAAAAAAAAAAAAAAGAAAAAAGAGTTCAGTTCATATGTCCTGCAGGAAAACCTGCATTCTGAATTCTTTTGTTTCTTCAAGATTTAGTGCAAATAAATCTAGCAAGGACAACTTTAGAATCATTTGTTTGCATTCAATGTTTTTATTCTTTTTTTATTCAATTATATATTTTAGATATGTAAAACAGTTACATGCTTCAAAAATCAAAACTATAAATAGTGATTTATTCAGGGAAATCTTGTTCCCACGTGTATCCCATACACTCCAATCCTGCCCATTTTCTAAAGGAAGTTACTGTCATCAGCTTCTAGTTAATCTTTCCTGCGTTTTTTTTTAAATCAAATTTTCATATTGGAAAAATATTAGATTTATAGAAGAGTTGCAAAGGTAGTAAAAAGTTTCCAAATACCCCTCATTCAGTATTCCCTGAAGTTAAAATCTTATATTACTATTGTGCATTTGTCAAAAACCAAAAACCAACATTGATGCACTACTATGAACTAAATTCCAGGCTTTATCAGAGTTTTACTAGCTTTCCACTAATGTCCTTCTTCTATTCCTGGATCCTATGAATGATCGCACATTGCATTTAGGCATCATGTCTGCTTAGCCTTCTCTGTGATAGTTTCTTGGTTTTTCTTTTTTTCATTACTTTGGCACTTTTGAGGTATATTGGTTAGGTATTTTGTCAAATGTCCATCAAGTTGGGTTTATCTGATTTTTTTTTCATAATTAGGCTGAGATTATGGGGTTGTGGGAAGAACACTGCAAGATGAGGTGTTCATTTCATCTTACTGGGGGGAGTGTTATCAACCTGGCTTATCACTCGTGATGATAACTTTATTTGATTGAGTGCTTGCCATGTTTCCCCACTACAAAGCTGCTATTTCCCTGCTTCTGTACTCTATCATTTGAAAACAAATCACTATGTTCAGCTCACATTCAAAGGTTGGTGGGGGTGATGGATTAAGCTCCACTTTCCAGAGGGGGTGTAGCACCCTGCCTTTTCAATTTTCAATATATCTTATAAAGATTTCTACAACATATTCTTCTCACTCTTTCCCTTTTATGTCTATATTAGTTGCTTGGTTGGATATATTGTATTCAATCAGTGCCCCACGGATGAGCATTTAGGTTGTTTCTAGTATTATTAAATTATAATGTTAATTATAAATATTAAATCAGATGCCTCTTATAAAGCTGAAGATGATCTATTCTTAGCATGCTGAGAATTTCTAACAGAAAGGTGTTGAAATTTATTGAATGTTTTTCTGTATTTGTTGGGATATCATTCATTTTCTTCTCTTTTTTTGTTCTATTAATAAGGTGAATAACATTGATTTTCCAATATTAAACAAGCCTTGTTTTTCTGTGTTAAACTGTATGTGGTCATTATATATCAATCTTTTTTATGCATTATTGAATTAATTTGTTAAACATTTGCCAAGAATTTTTTGTCTATGTTTATGAAGGCTATTAGTCTGAATCAACAATTCCTCACTGAGTTCTTATACTTTGTCAGGTCTGACCAGAGAGTGCTGTATGCTCACTCTTAATTATAATAAACAATGATCTGGCAGAAGCACAGTCATGTCTACCTCTTGGCTGGTGAATGATTTCAGTTCTTATGTCACTTAGCTCTTGATAATGCCATGTTTCCCATGACTCTTTCACCAAAGAGGAAAGATTTTACTTAAGTGAATCAGTTTGATCATATGTGTTATGGAGAAATCACAATATGACACAAGTAAATTAATAATTAATTCTTCTATTGTGATGTCTTCATTGACCTTTTATTGGGATTTCTGAAAAATGTCCTTATTCTATGTAATCATACTTTATTGAGGAGCCCTTTTCCCACCACTTATTGTCCTCTTAGACAGTAGAAAAGACTGCACAGAAAGCTAGATTGATAGTCGATGGTCTTGTATATTGAATCCTTTGGATTTTTGAATGTCTTTAGGTTCTGAATGATAGTAGAGATAAGAATTTAGAAGTTTTTCAATTGATATCCTCAGGGTTTTATTTATTTGTTTGCTTGTTTGTTGTCTAGATTTGTTGAGATATACTGGTGGTTTTAAATTGCCTTAGTAGTTATAGAATCAAACACTGACCTTTGGTTCTATTCAGTTAACAAGAGCCAATAAGAATCTGTATTTTCCTTGAAGGTTTACTTGAGAGTCAGGTTGGAAAATCTAAATTTAAATTATAAAAGATAATTGGGAAAAAGCTATCTAACCACTTTTACTGTTGTTCATATGAACATTTTCTACCATTACCCTTTTCTTTAACCTTAATTCACTTATAATTCATTTTGAATTAAATGATGAAAAAATATATAAAATTTAAAAAATGTGAGAAACATAAAATTTAGATAACTTTCTAAAATGAAAAGAGATAAGAATGATAATAATCTACAATGGCATTCAAGAATCAAATATGACCTTTATCCCAATTGAAGTGCATTGTTCTTTAATTCTGAGGTCCAAACTGGGCTAATTCAGGCAGCAGATGTATTTCTTTTGACTTTTATAGTGAGCATTTTATACATATTTAAATTGGTGCCAGAATTTAAAAATCATGAGTTTTTTTTCCCTCCCGCCCCCCTTAAAAATCTAGAACCCTGATTTCTTTTGGAATGTCAACAGATTTGGCTAGTCTGGGCTCTATTCTCTCTGGAAACAATAAGCTTTTGCTGAATGGTGGCTGTTCCTTTTAAATTGGTAAGTCATGTTTGTCCAGTTTAAAACAGTCCACCCCTGGAAAACTTAACTGATTTTTATTAACTTCCTGGACTGAGTAGACATTTGAGTTTGAAATCCCTGATATAACTAAGGACAGGTTTCTTTATTAGTATTTTTTTGAGCATAATAATGCAATCTAGTTTCAGATCAACATGGAAATTTGATGACTCTGAAAAAAAGAAGCATTTTTTCTTTAGCAAAATTTAAAACTTAGAAAAAATCTTTTTAGAAGTTAAAGGATGAAAACATGGAGCTCAAAAGTGTTAAAGTGCAGTTAATCTCTTTTACTTTATGAATTTCTAATTGCTTATGTCTAAAATGTTACTAATTCCTGTTTAAAAATCAGATTGGCAATTAGTAAATGGAACTAGAGACTATGACAAGGAATCACAGACCAATACATATATTTATCAATCTAATTTCTATACTTTAGTTAAATTGCTAAAATTTTATCCAGGAAGTTTTGTTCCCTGAGTATTATGGTCACAGTAAAGTAGAGAATTATATGGGCTAGCTCACCTTACCATTTCATAATATTTGGGTGGCTTAAATAATTAACTTTAACATGATAATTAAGTTGGTAATTATGGAACAAAAATACA
Source organism: Macroglossus sobrinus (assembly GCA_004027375.1). Taxonomy (NCBI): domain Eukaryota; kingdom Metazoa; phylum Chordata; class Mammalia; order Chiroptera; family Pteropodidae; genus Macroglossus; species Macroglossus sobrinus. The sequence continues at coordinate 19,405 of PVKZ01003776.1, forward strand.
AACAATTATTCCTGTGGCATATTTTTGAAGTCTAATAATGCTAACGATCTCAAATTTGCTCTTAAATTATATGCCAAATATAATGTTGTATTGGTGAATTGACACAACAAGGAATCCATCAGAATATATCTGCTAATAGTCTTGTCTAAATTTCTTTACTACATTGCATATAAATACTAAAACATCAACATGTACCAATTATCAAAATAATGTGAATGCTTTATCTGATTTATCTGCAATAAAGAGGTAGATTTTTATTCACTTAGATACACAATGAAAGTAATGGAAGTTTCAATAAAAGATTCTTGTCTAATGAGAGAGAGCATAAGGGAAAACTGCCAGTTTATAGGGATCAAAAGAAAGCTGTCTCTGAAAAAACAGGTAATTCTTGCAAAAGATTTGAATCCTAGGAAGCAAGCCTTCTCTGTAGGATGTTTGTGGCCTTTCAGGCCATTGTGTTTAATAGTCTTCCTACACTTGTAAATCCAACTGAAAAAAAAATCCCTGTGTGATGAAATTTACTTTTTATTATTTGCTTTTGAGAACCAGAACTCAATTCCCAGAGAAAGCAGTTAATGTTGGTTAATAAGGACTAAGTTTAATGGCTTTTATTGCCTTTGTAGAGTTCTTACTCTCATTTCTATTTTCTTTGTAATGTAAGATGACTTATTCACTTCCAGATTAGATCTGTACATCAGACTTGTGAAATTATTGAGCTAAAATAAGAGAATTTGCAAACTTTGGTAGCAATGATATCTTGAATAATAAAAGCGAACACATATATAGATTATAATGTTTTAAGCACTTTATATATAAATGCATTTAATCATTTCAACAACTCTATGAGATATATATTGTCACTATTCTTATTTTGCAAATGAAACAAACACACAAGCTTAAAGCACTAGCTAAGCAATGGGAGATTTATTTGAAACTAGGCAGTCTAGCCCTAAATGTTCATATGCTTATTCTTTTTGTTACACTTATTGTTTTGGAAATGGGAACAACAGTGGATCTTTTGATAATACTTGAAAAAAGTCTTATTTTATCAAAAGATTCAGCTAATGCTAATATTCCCTATTTATTTTTAGTGCTTTTTATGATATTTCTAGAATAAATAATAGATCACATTTGCCATTATAGGATGTTTTAGTAGGGTAGAGAACATGTGTTCTATTACATGTGAATCCATGCTAGCAGTAGGTGATATAAAATGATTTAGTAAAATTTTGCCAAGAATCTAAGCATTATTGTTCAATGAACAGAACATTTCCTTTGGTCTTTAATAGGTCCTATGGAGTTAGGGACTTGAAATAATGTGTATATATATTTTTTCTGTTGGAGTTATTGAGAAGTACTGTTTTTACTATAATGTAGAGAATAATTTCAGTCCTTCCTAATAAATACCATATACATTTATATTTATTCTGGGTGCATTTAGAAAGAATAGAAAAGTAAATGTCTGAAATCTACCCAGTCCATTATTTACTAGAATGCCAGGAAGAAGACTGAATAGATACAACCTTTCTTCCTTCCCTCCTTCTTTCCTTTTATTTCTTCCCCGCCAGCCCCTTTCTTATTTTGGGGTTCCTATACTATAGGATTAAATGAAGTAATATAAATAAAACAACTAGTATAATGACAGTCATATAAATTTTGGTTATTATTTTTGAAGAGAACGATGAAATTTAAAAGTTATGAGAACAAAAAGAGTAGAACAAATTAGAAATGAATTGGCATGACTTGTGGTTCAGGTTGCCTTCAAACTTGCTATCATTTCCCTAAGTGCATAAGAGTTGCTGTGACTTAGGCTTTGATATAACTGTTGCAGGAAGATTTAGAAAACATAGCATTGTATTAGAAGCTAGAGACATATTATAGTCCCAGTTCTTTATCTTACTAGAAATTTGATCTTGGAAAACTTAATTTACTTAAACTCCTATTTCTTATCTGAAAAATGAAGACTGATGAAATTTGCCCTACCTCCATTTTGTAAAGATCTAATGAAATAAAGTGCTGTAAAAATGTGAGGTGTTACTTTTTATTAAAGGAATGCAATGAATTTACACTTTACAAAGTTGGGTATGCCATTTCTATGTCTTAAAATTCCTCACAGTCTCAGACCATGAAAGTGCCCTATTTTCACAGGGGAAATCCCATCCAGTATATAATGGGATATAGAGAAGTAGACAGTGAGAAAAATAAACCACAGTTTGATGTAGCCAGACAAGGTTGCTTGAAAGCATTTTATTAGAACTATCATAGAATGTGAGCCCATACAGGTGAAAATATTTTAGAAGTTAGAGATTTGGAGGTGCTCTTTTTTACTAAATTATAAGCCTATCACCAAGGTAACCCTGAGATCTCAGAGCAAGAAAGAAAGATGACAGTTTAATGTGAATAGAGAAATGCCATTCTTGTGATCATGAATGCTATAGTAGATATTTCGCAGAACATTTGAAAAGAGTAAGAATCTTAAAAATATATTCGGTGAGCTCCCTTTTGGTAGGTGGGAAGTATACAGTAAATATAATACATAAATTGAATATATGTTAGAAAGTTGTAAGTGGTCTAGATGAAAATCAGCAACAACAACACAACAATAAAAGTTAGAATAAGTGAGGGTGACTGGAAGAACAAGAACCAGGGGTGCAAAAAAGCAATTTTAAGATGGCCAGGAAAATTCTTATTAGCAAGTTGAAAACAAAACAAAATTTGAAGAAGTCAAAGGAGAAAAGTGCATCTGAGTGGTGGCAGACAATTCCTGGAAGAGAGAAGAGCCAAGTTCAATTGCTTAAGGAGGAAACATACCTGATATGCTCAAGGAACATCATAATGGTCAGAGAACTGGATGGGAAACACCCACTGTTAACTACTGTTCTCTCTGGATTTTTGATGATCTCTTTGCTGTCACCATAATATTCAAATCTTATTTCTAATTTGTCTAAGCATTCCACTACATATCAGTATGCATACTTACATTTTAATAATAATTTTAAATAATATTTAAATAATAGTTAAATAATATTTTTAAAATATAATTTATGTATATAGATTATGCAAGTATATGTACTATATAAACATATACACAAATACTTATGTATATATAATGTTTTGATTATAGTATGTGTAACCCTAATTCTATAATTTGGGATTAATTTTTTCCAATTAATTATTTAAAAAAAATTATGTATATTATTGAAGGTATCCTTCTATGTATGTAATTATCTAGGTTGGAGAGTTCCCAGATAATAGTTTGAGTCAAGTATGTTATCCAAAATAATTTGGCAAGACTATTTTTCTTACATATTGTTGTCTTAACAAGGTTTATATTCTGAGAGCATTACGTACAATATATTTACAAAAAAGCATTTTGAAATATGTATAAAATATTAACTGATTACTACATCTGTATAAGATTTATTTCTTGTTACCTGAGGAAGTTAGTTTATGTTGATTTCAATTAGAAATTAGGCTTTAGTTCCTGGAAAAAACATATGCATAGATTTGTGGGTACAGTTAAATATCCATATCTATCTAGCTAGCTAGCAATCTACTTAAGTATCCTTTTAGCTATATAATTATGTATAAACACAGATATATGGGTTTGTAATTTAAGTAAGTAAATGTTAGTTCCCTTATCTATACCTTATTCTATGTTTAGCTAATTCTTTCTGATATATTCCTATAATTATGACCTTAATGTAATTTTGTCTTCCTAGTTCTTATTAGATATGACCCTAATCTTCTGATAGGATTGCTTTAGGACATCTCTGCTTCCCAATCTTTCAGCCTTTCAATCAAGGCACTCAATGTTAGAATGAGAGAATCTTTTTTCTTCATTTCATACTTTTCTAGACAAATTCTAAGAAACTTATTTACTTTTTTATTAATGTGAAAATGATGCTAAGCAAACTACCAGCATTAAGGGTATCCTTTCATTTCTCTTTATCAAATGATAAATTTCTGGTATATGAATTTCAACTACAGTGATATTGTGAGTTTTTAATTGTACACACCTTACTACTTCATTTTGCAATGAAAAAGATAATAAAAATTTCAAACCTCCCCAAAATTTTACTTATATAAAAACATCCTTTTCATCTGAATATAAAGGAAATAAAATCTGAAAGCTAAGGCAGAAAAACATTTGGCCTAATAGCGTAAGTGAATAATATTGTCATCCATGAATGTTTATATTTATGTTTACATCTAAAAGCAATTTTTAAATGCCCAGTCACTTTCTATATATATTTGAAATAATATCAAAAGGGTAAAATAAGAACTCTGCATATAAATGTTTATGCTTAATCATGAAGTGACAAATCTAAAAGAAATTTTATAATATTTTTTCTTAGATTACCTAGACCTCTTAATTAGAGTTATGAGTTGGTATTGAGGAAAACAACCAGTTTTCTGAATGCCTTATCTTTCTGCAGAATCAACCTAAAGTTTTTATTTATTCTATTTTATATGCATTAGCTTTGCTAATATTATGTTCGACTTATTTGAATATTATATCTACTTGGCTGTTCCTATTTTTCTAATATAAAATTAGGGAAGATTTTTCTAAGTAATCCTGGTCTAGCTAAAAGAGATATGTTTATCAGATAACCATAGGCTCTGAATTCCTATTATAATGGAAATTTGCCATTAGGCATGAGACTTTCTTTATTTTCCCTCATATTTCTAAATCTGCCCTGGGAACATAAACATTAAAAGTTGTTTGGTTATTCTGGAATCCTGACACCTAAAGCAAGTGCTGTAGAAGTTTTTTTAACTTCCACCTGTGTTAATGTGAAAACAAATTTCAACTATAATAGCGAATTCTGTATAGATAGAAAAATATGCCTCACAAATAGAATCTTCAAAAGTAAACAATTCAGTGGCGTCTTGATGCAGTGGGAAGGGTTAGAGCAAGGGAGCATTTTTTTGACATGATGCACTTTAGGGAATTTAACTTTATTCCTGACATAGTACTAAATGTAAGAGAGCCAGTGCCTTTGTCTCTACAAAGTGTGCTGCAATTTTTATAACTGTACAACTCCACATCTGTTTAAATTCTAAGATTTGTACAATGCAATCTGACAGCTAGTTATAAAATGGAAAATCTATTGCTTTAAGTCAAATTCGTCAAGAACAGTAATGTGAAATTTGTATGATTTCACATTATAAACTGTATTTGGCAACAAGTATATATTTTTTCTTTTTTAAAAATATATTTTTTGATGTCATGGATAGGTATCTGTTTGATAGGATTCTACAACAATTTATTATTCTGGTTTCTAGCTCTGTCCAGATGTTTAGCTACAGGGCGGTGTTACCACCCAGATTAGTACAGCTAGTTGGAAGACACTGTACTAAATATGTAGAGCATCTATAATTTGTCTTGCAAGGTTAATTTCAAATGATTAAATGTGCAGCTAACTTACAAAGATCTTGCTTCTTAGTTAAAATAACTATGGAACAGAATTAATTTTAAAAGACAAGAATAAATAGTATCACAGAAAATTTCTAAAAAAAACAAATATTTTTTCCTGTGTCCTCTCTGCTTTGGTGTTTTTATATAAGAGAAAAACAATTAAATCAAAAGTAATCACTCCAACAATATTATTCTGAGCCAAAATTAATCAGACAGCAACTACAACTTATACCACTTACGATTACATTTGTGATGTTCAGATGAATTTCCTTGTTTAATACTCTGTTAGGAGGTCTTTTGTCATTATTCAGACATTTGGAAAATGGGTTTTATGAAAAAACATTCTAACAGTGAATGTTTACAAAACTTTCCCCTGAACATCTGCAACAAATTAAGCAGGCTAGTAAATACAATAAACAAGCTAACTTTAAAAGTACTAGGGAATAAACAAAACTTGATTCCATTTTCTTTGGCTAGCTACAAATAATTGTATTTGTAATGGTTTCTGCAATCTCTGTAGAAAACATGCAGATACCTGCCTGATACAAGGGACCACCAGACTAATTAGTTAAAAAAAAAAAGTTAGAAGCATTAGCCAGATTCCACACATAATATGCATTTGAAATTATGAAGTTTTTGAGCATCCTCACATGTGAAAAATCAGTGGATTTTCATTTTTTGGGGGCTGTGTTATGGACTAAATGTTCCCCTTCCCAATTCATATTTTGAAACTGTAACTTCGCATGTTTCTATACTGGAGATTGTGCCTTTAAGGAGATGACTAAGGCTAAATGAGGTCATAAGACTGGAGCCTTGATTTGAAAGAACTGGTGTCCTTATAAAAGGAAAAGAAACACTAGATCTCTCTCTATCTCTCACTATCTCTCTACTCCCCCCAACACACACACCACCATATGAAGACACAATAAGAAGACGGCCATCTGCAAGCCAAGAAAAGAGTTCTCACAAGAACCTGACAATGCTGGTACCCTGATCTCAGACTTCTTTCCTCCAGACTGTGAGAAAATAAATTTCTGTTGTTTAAGCCACTTCAGTCTATGGTATTTTGTTATCACCCCCTCCACCCCTAATCTGACTAAGAGAGGCTACCTCATCCTATGATGACACCTGTTTTAAAAGAAGCAATTTATAATTGAACCAGGTTATAAAGCTTCTTCATAGTTCCAATACTGCTGAGGGATTTTGCATAATTGATTTCAACTTATTATGAAGTTATCAGCACAGGTATTTAGAAATTGTAATTAACAGAGGAGTAAAGGAATTGTCATAAGCTTTGTTTTTCAAGAAAGTGAATGTAGCACCTTGGTTGTCACAAAGCCTTTCTCTGGGATGACATATCCATGAGGGCAAGAAACAACATTTCAGGGGAAATTTAAAGATCATCATCTACTTAAAAGACCCATGGGAACTTTCCGGTTTCCCTGAAACTGGTAACAATATCTGGCTTTTAAAAACAGGAGAAATTAAGCTTTGCAGCATTTTGCTATTTGAATGACCTACTCTGTGGAATTACAGCAGCAGACTAATCCTTTAGGAGCGATGGCTCTATCAATCTTTGAATTTTTCTAATGTGGAAGCTACTCAATTGCATCTCAGAAATCAGGGAGGTAATTATTCATGCAGACAGCACAAAATGAAAGAAAAAAAATGCAAGTTCTGCTGAGTATCCCTTTTAGAACAAGCCATGAAACAAGGAAAACAGCCTCTATAATCAGTCAAATTCTTCCACTAATTTTTTAGGTGTTGAAGGCTGTGGTGAGAATACATGCTATGAAAGTTAACAAAGCAAAGTGGCTTTAAGAGAGTTTTATAGGAGAGAGACAAAAAGAAAAAGACCTCTTATTTTTAAGCAAGAATTCTACTGGGAGTGAAGTTCAGATTCTTCCAACCCTTGCTTTACACAAATGTTCTAAGACAACTCTGATGGTCTGCTTATCGGTCATTTACCAAAAGCTTCATCACTTTATAAATTATAAATATCATACAAAAGTTTTAATGAAGTGGATTACAAAATCAAATTTTTGACTGGGCCTAGTTGAGATTTTCAAAAATCTAGAGAGTTCTCATTAGGAAAATGAATGAACTGTAGAGAAGAATATGAGAGATGTTGCTTTATTACATTCTAGATTACTTCAGATTTTTCTGTGTTCTAAAAATTTAAAGAATTTATACCTTTAGCCAAGAGCTCCATTTTGCTTTAAAATGTTTGACTCTAAGCATTTAAGTAACTAAGGAGGCTTCAGTTTTTCCTAAAAGTGAAAGGAGATAGCATTGCTATTATGAAGCTAGCAGGCATTGAGTTTGGCATTCCTTGTTTTTGTTATTGATACTTTGCACACAGTGATAAGTAATCTCTGCCTTCTACTCAACTTTCCCTGTCCTCCAATCAGATCTGTGTATTTCTCACTTAAGTTGTTTAATTCTAATATTTAATTTACATTAGCATAATTCTTTCATCTTAGGGAAAACAAATGAGTGGGGGATAAGGTTAAGCAAATTGTTTATTCTTGTGTGACCACAATCACATGGACTCCAAATGTATTATCTTTTTCAAGCTCTTTTTATGGATAATCCATCTTTTAGATTGCCAGTCATATGGGAGCAATTCTGTACCATGAAAATGATAAAAGAAATAGAATTTTTGGGGGATGCTAAATTTCAATGATGTTACATATACAAGAATGAGAAATGACTTTAAAGAATATTAATATTTCTAATCTATATAAATGAGCTAGTTAGACTCTTGATTTTAGCAGTGCATTTTTTTTTCCCCCTGGGAGTTGGGCAGTTGTAACTTTTGCAACCATTTAAAAAGCCATCAGTGACAGTAGGCCGAGAAATAGGAGTGGAGGTTAGCTTTCATTATTAAAGTTGGGCTTTTGTGTAGCCTTTAGGAATCATAGGCTGCAGACTTTTCATTTTGGACAGGTTCTAGACAGTGAAAAAGTGAGCTGCTTTTATTCAGAAATTCAATTCAAAGTTCACAAAACTGTCATAGGACATACAGATTGAGTTATGTACCTTCTCTCACTCTTTTTACTTACAATTGTTTTGTACCTAATTATCATTTTCTAGAATGATGAAAATCTTACTGGCTGACATAGTTTTTGAAGAATTAAGTTCATCTTGATGGATAACATTTTGAAGAATGAATCAGAATTTAACAACAGAGACATCAAATTAATACCCTGATTAAAAGTTTACATAAACATTTCTGTTACGTTAGTTTTTTGAAGAGTTTGAGTCTCTCTTTTATGTGCTTTTTAAAAAATAAATAGCTGTACAAATAAGATAAGTAACATAAAAACACACATATACAGAATTTTATATGGTATGAAAGGAGAGAAATAGTATAAATAGTGTATATATCAAGAAAAATGCCATAGGGGTAGTGGCATTTCAAATGGACCTTAAACTAGAGATTAGAATTTCTATTGACTGAGGGGATCTCAGTAGTGCTTTGGAGTAGACTAATCTAACTGCAGTGTGTAGGGTAGATAAATATGAGTGGGGAAAGATAAGATATGAGTAGTGGTTCCGACAGTCATGGTAGAGAATATAAAAGGCATGAATGAAGGTGGTAGCAACAAGAATGGGAAGGAGAATGTATAATGCAAAAGGTGTCGTAATTATAAAACTGGGAGTAAAAAAAACTGAGTTTAACTTTTTTGTTAAAAAATTGAAAACATGGTTGAGATGTAAAAAGTAATGTAGAAAAGTTGAATTTATTATCACAACTAGGGAACAAAGAGTGAAATCAAGGCAATGATTATATTCTCTGCATAGAAGCTTGTAGGAAAAGAAGAGGCTTGAGAACAGAACTTTAGAAAATTATTACGTTTCCAAGATGGCAGGATAAAACAGAAGTCATTCCAAAGTAAACTTACTTGCATCACATAATCTAAGAGAGGGACTTTACAGTCATTTTAGTTAAAATAGTCCAAGATATGGAGATAATAAAGAGGATGAGTAGTGAAAGAGAAAACTAATCAGGTAAATTTCTTTGCTATCTCTATTTTTTCTTATACAAGTAGATTTTCTTTGAGACACTATATCTGAATAGAAAGAGCTTGCTTCTTGAATAAACAAACTTGTTCATATTATTTTTAATTTTTACATATGTCCTTTATGATTTCTATGTGGTAGAAAGAAAAAGATGGTTATTGAGATCTAATGACATCAGAAATATTTCTTCTTGTCATCACTCTTCATCTTAGGCAAGTTTTCTATCTTTTCCTTAAACAATACCTTCTTCCACCTCTTCTCTTTCTCTCAAAGTTAGACCATAAGTTGAGTAGAGGCTCTGAAAATAATAAATCCATATCCAGTCAGGAGATAAAAAACCTGGTAAGCGTTAGAATGCTCTCAGGCCATGTCTTCCTTTACTCAGAAAATATTCACTTGCTTATTTAGAACTAAAATGGCATCTTTGGAAGGAAGAAAAACACACATGTGCCCTCAAGAGCGAACTCTCTATCTTGTAGAAGAAAACAGAAAAAAGCTGGTCCTTTTTAAAAAAAATCATTTTTAAATTTTTGCTTTAGAAAACACAAATGCCTTTTGATGTCAAAAGAAGAAGGCTGACATTTAAATAGAACACATTTCTTTAACCTGGAAACATTCAGTCATTCAAAGACACCATGACCAAGAAGACGTTGGTTGTTCTTTATCATGTTTTTAACATTCCTTATTAAATATGTGGAAAAGTAAGGAATAAAACTCTTATGGAAGGAAGTAGGTAGATAAATTGTTTACTCTGCTAGAATCCTTCCATCCTGTTTTCCTTTACTATTGCCTTAAAACAAACATGAACAGCATTGCAACAATACACTTAGGACTCGTACTCAATGAAAAAGAAATGGCAATGTCATTATTGATGAGCATTGTTGTTTTCTGAATATGAGTTTCAGAAAAACAAGTACTTCCTAGTAATCAGCAAATCATTTTCAGTATAGAGACATTATTGTTAAGAATTTTTAGCTATACTAGCCTGTTTATTCTTCTAGATAAAATTTATAATAAAAATTTTTAAGTTAAAAAAATAAATCGATTGGTTTTTATTAGAATTACTTTAAAACTGAGATGACTGGTCATCATTCAATATTGTCTTCTTATTGAGAAATATACTAGATGGATTATTTACCTAGATCTTCTTTCATAAACTCTTAATTTTGGTTGCTATACTAGGTAATATTTTGTTAATATTATGAGTAGAGTATTTCATTTCATTATTTACAATTGCTTTTGATATAAAAGAAAAATATCAATTTCTAATGTACACTATGTATTTTAATATTTGTCAATATTCAGCATTACAATTATTTAAAAAACTACAATATTTCTATAAACAAAAAATAAGCTCAAAAAGCAAGCTAGTAAAAATAATATGAATAAAACTATTAATTTGGGGCTTACTATGGGGCACTATGATAAATGTTTTCAAATGATTACCTCATTTAGTTTTCACAATAATCTATGAAATTTGTACTTATATGACCACTATTTCATAGATGAAGAAATTGACACTAAAATAGGCTACTTTGCACCTTTGTGGTCACATAGCTGTTAAGGGAGAAATTCTGATTCAGGCTAAAGCAATTTGACTATTTTTTAACCTCTATGCAAATCATTTTACAAGAAGGTGGTATTGATAATATACATATGTAATTGTGCACTATGAAGAGGTAAACTTATGTAGCAAGCAAGAGACACCAGAATGTTCCGTAGGGAAGAAACTGCTAGTTTGCTTATAAAGCAAAGAGTTTTTCTTTTTGCTTGTAGAAAGCTCAAGAGAGCTTCTGAATCCTCTAATATCAGTAATGAACAGAAATTTGGGATAGAGAAAGTCAAATATAATTTTTCCTAAGAGTGATAAGAAAGATGAGAGAAGAGCAATGAACAAAGAAATGGCCAGAATAATTACCTGTACATCTGTGCACATCTTGGGTAGAGCAGTGGATTTCTCTTTGAATTAATGGGGCTTGTGTTAATTCTATCTAATTTAAGACACTTGGATTAAATGAACAAAATATGTATAATTCCTGAAGAATCAAGTAGTCATTGGTGTTTGTCATTTTATTAGTAACTTGAGAGTCATGTTTTGCTACAAAAAAAATGTAAATATTATGTAAGATAAAACTATTTTTATGTAAATATGGTAGATGAGAGCAGATTTGAAACTGATGAAAAGCATGATGGAAATATTTGACTTGATAATGTTTGCTTGAATAGTAAACTGAATATTAAATTCATAGCTTATACAACTAACAACTTATAAAGAGACAGAGTGATTACATTTATTGTTACAATAATACTATCTGCAAATAATGTTATCTTCTCTTTACCACTATTCTAATTCTTAATGTATTAAATATATATAAATATATATATTTATATTTTATAAATATAAATATTTATAAAATATAAATATAGATATTTAAGTTTATAAATATAAATATAAATAGTTATAAATATAAATATATGTATTTATATTTATAAATATAAATATAAATATTTATAAATATAAATATATATTTATAATATAAATAATATATTCTTAATGTATTAAATGGCTTAACACATAGGTAAGAACCCTTCTGGTTTAGCTAGAAGATTTTATTTATATTTTAAATCAGGAATGGTATTGTATTTTATTAAGCTCATTATTAATATTCATTAAACAAACATTTTATTTTTGAAAATTAATTTTAATTTGTCAATTTATTTCTTAATGGTAAATAATAATCACACATAAATACTATTTGGTTGTGGTGAATTCTCTTGATGCTGTTTAAGTTTAGTTGCTCTTATTTTATTTAGCATTATTTACCTGTATTTATAAGTAAAAGCAGCCTAGTTTTCCTGTTCTTAGAAATTTTAATGCTTTGGAATACAAGATTTGCCAATGTAATAAAAGTAAGCTCATCTTACATATGGAAGAGCAATGAAAAGATCTATTTCTCAAAAATTTGAAAAAATACACTAGTAAAATATGGTTATTTTGATGAGTAAAAATGTAAAACAAAAAAATTAAAAATAAAAAACAACAAATCCACTCTATACAATAATGTTTTTGTATTTTAAATTTTAAAACAATAAAAGTTTATAATTTTTAAGTAACTCTTCATTATTTTTTTCTGTTATGGTATATTTTAAGCAGAATATCTATTTTATTAGAATCAGGAATTTTATTTATAATTGTATAGTATTCCATATTAGAAGACCTCATGTTTTATTTAAGTACTCTTCTTGTTAGATATTTATTTTATTTAACTATTAAAACTCTCCGTCTCCCTTCCCCTTCTTCCTCCTTTCCATCCCTGCCACTGTCTTTTTCCCTCTCTCTACCTTTCTTCTCATTTGTCTCTTCCTCCTAATTGTCCCATGTCTGTATATATTGTTCTATCAGCCTAATATTTTTTAAAAACTATTGCTTAGTGTTCTGCTGATTTGTGTATGGTTTAATTTTTTCCTACAGGACAAAATTTAGTTTATTTTTAGTTTTATTATTACAAAAAAATTGCAATGAAAATCTTTCTACCTATTCTCTGGAAGGGAAATAAAGTGAGTAAATATTAAAAAATTTTAGAGCCACTATCAAATTGACCTTTAAAAAAATGTGTGTATGTGAAAAAATAATAAATATATGTTTTAGAAAATTCAGAAAACACAGAAGTGCATAACAACATAATAAATGAGAATTCCTACTTCTAGGGTGACCATCTTAGCTAACTTGGAATATGTTTGAGAGTAAAAATAATTCATAATCATATAATTACTCCAAAAAACAAAAGTGAATCTAAACGGTCCTTCGGAACCAATTCTGTAATCATCTCCTCTGTTCCCTTTCCTGCTTCCCAAACTCACTCCTTAGAATTAGCAATTGTTAAACTTTAGTGATATAAACTTCCAGATATTTTTTATGTGTATGTAAATATACATATTTTTACAAAACAGGATTAAACTAGAACTACCGTGCAAAATTTATTCTTTTATTTGACACTATATATAAACTAACTTTCATATTAATTCTTACTGAGATAGCTTCATTTATTGGCTGTATTATATTCCATAATAATCCTGTAACATACTTTATTCCACCTTTTTCTCATTATTATACATTTATGGTTTTTTTTTTAGTTTTAAATCATTCCACAGTCAAAATATTTGCACCAGTAATCTTGAGCAGATGTTTAAGAATACTTGCAGAAGTAGAATTATTGGCCAAAGGACATACACATTTTAAATGTTATTGGGTATTAAGAATTTGCCCTTCTAAAATGTTTGCACAAACTTATAAACACCAAAATTTCTTTACTCTTTTAATAATGAGATGTTCTCAATCTCTAGGTACATAAAAGGAATAGGCCGATATTTTATTATTATTTAATTTGCATTTATTTGACTAATTATAAAGTTAAAATGATTTTTCTATATGTATTGGCTATTTATTTGTAGACTTTTTCCTGAGAAGTATAATGTTTTTGTCATGTAATCTTATTTCTACAGGATTTTTTTTCTATTTGCCATTGTTATATACTGAATTACACTAAAATGCAGCAGCTTAAAAGACTCATTTTATTGTGTTATTGTATTCTGTGGGTCAGAAATTTTGAAAGACATGGCAAGACATCTCTGCTACATGATGTCTGAGACATCATCCGTGGGAATTAAAACCTTGACAGTGATATGATGACTGTGAGCTGTGTCTGGGGCCAGTTTCATGAATGGATGTGCAACCTGGGCAGTCACACAAGGCTCTGGACTTAGAAGAGACCCAGGCTTGGTTTAATATTCTTCTGTGGCTGTCTTGAAAATCTTAATAATTTTTAAATATGGAATCCTGCATTTTATTTTACACTGGGCCCTGAAAATTATAAAGCTGGTCTTGCCTGTATCACCTGTGATAGGCAGATTAATATGTCCTGAAGTTCTCCACCTCTTAATCCGCAGCACCTGTGAGTATAGCACTTTATATGCAAAAGGGATTTGGCAGATGTGATTATGTTAAGAAGTTTGAGGTAGGGAGATTATTTTGGATTATCCTGCTGGGTCCAATGTAATCACAAGGATCCTTGTAAATGAAAAGAGGAGATGGGAGAGTAAGTGTCAGTGATGTGATGGGAGAAAAACTTGATGGGCCATTGTTGGCTTTGGGGATGGAACAACGGGTTACAAGCTAAGGAATATAGGCAGTCTCTGGAAGCTAGAAAAAGCAAGAGAACAGATTCTTTCTTAGATCTTCAATCTAAGAAGGAACATAATCCTGCTGATACTGATTTTATCTCAGTGAAACCCATTTTGGACTTCTGACTTTCAGACTGCACCATAATAACTTTGGGTTGTCTCAAGTCACTAAGTTGTCAGTAATTTATTATAGTAGTGTAAGAAACTAAAACACACATATTTTAAAACACACAATTAACACTAATACACACACAAATTTATTCTCTCTATGTCTGGTACTTGAGTTGGGATGACTCAAAGAAAAGGACTGCTGAGTAAAATATGTTCCTGAGGTGTCCTGTGAAGCCTGGCTTCCTCACACTAGCATGTCCTCAGAATAGGTAGACAGTTACACGGAGCATCAGAGCTCCAAGAGTGTGTTCTGGTAACGCTGCATTGGCACTGTCTTTTACAATACGGCTTTGGAAAATACGCAGCATTACTCAGCCACACTCTATTGGTTGAAGCAGGCACAAGGCTCCCCAGATTCTAGGGGAAGGTGTATAGACTCGATCTCTCACTGGAAGAATTGTTAAAGACTTTTACAGAAACAGTTTAAGCCCAGTGTTTTAAAACTACCACAGATAGTTTGCCTTTTTTCTATCAATTTTTAGTTTATTACAGCCATTAACCATTTATACCTTGTGATTATTGCAAACTGTTATGACCGGGATGCTATCTTTATATTCTTTGAAATTAAAAATATTATATTTAAAGAGAAATAAGTAAAAATTAACTAAATAACTAAATTTTCAGTGATTGTCTAAGACCAAATTTAATTCACTCATGATGGCAACTCACTCTGAAAGATAAGCAGGCAAAACATTATGATAAAATTTCAAGGTAACAGATATTAGCAAGTTGAGGGAAGAATTAAATATTGTTTGATATGGTCATATTTACATTGACTTTAACATTTTATTCTCTTTTTGCTAAATATTTAATTTGTTTTAAAGTCATCATGTTATCTCTGAGTTTCTGTAACTAATGTATAACCAAACCTAATTTGGGAAGGTTCCTTGGTAATTGAAACTATACTTGCCATAGCATCAAAGTATCACAATCAATAAACTTTTTTTCTTTTTTTTTAGGTTTCAACTGACTTTGTTTTATTTAATTCCAGATAATTTATTTTTATAACTGGCAGAGCAAGACTTTATGTTAAAAAACTTATTAAAAGGGGATATATTTTGAAATAAATATGAATTGAATACAAATCTGTCTCTATTAAAGTTTGTATCTTCAAAGGTTGTAGTTTCAGGGTATAACTCAGTGGTAGAGTATTTGACTGCAAAGGTTGTAGCTTCACTTATGTATTTTGAATAAATCTATATGTTAATAGATATATTGTTTTATATGATAAAATATAAAGTTTTTTATCATCTTGCAGAAAAGCTTTGAAAGAGACATTAATTAATAAATATAGATCGATGTTCAAAACCTAATGTTCTTTTAAGAAAGATCACCTATTTAGTACTCATGTATTTAACACATATATGCTTCAATATATTTGATTGGGACATTAATAAAACCTTATTGCTTATATTAGCATCCACTTGTATAAAACAATTAGCAGGCTAGAAGAACCAGGCACAATACATTAATCACTGATACAAAAGCAGAACAATTTAAAGAATTTGTTAAAGATAATCACTTTTGATAAAAATAGCAAAATCAAATGTAATATTATTCTCTTAATTAGTCTATATACATAAAAGTGTAGTGAGATGATGTTCAAAGACCATAAAAAATGTGAGGGGGAAGGGCTTTGTCACAGCCAAATTTATAAGCCAAAATGATTATGCTTTTGTGTGTTGGTAAATGACTCAGTCTTCATTACAGTGATCGATAGTGTATTTAAGCGACTGGTCATGTCTAAAAAGTGTTTGCTTATTTTCAAAGAACACGCATATTTACCATTTTAAAATTCTTTTGTATAGCTCACACATAAATTGGGATTATACAAAGGGAGAATAAACAGTACTGTTGTTCTAAAGATATTTGAGATATAGAAAATTAAATTTGGCCTAGTGATCTATCATGCAATGTTTTGCTTTCCAAAGAGGTGGTTTAGATACATCCCATTGCAATTGAACTTTTATCAAGATATCAAGGGCCTGTTAATACCATGCCCAGAAACTATACTTCCACTAATACATTTTCAGAAAACTTCCTCCTAAATGGTTTACTGTCAACTTCTGGCCACGAGTGACTTCTATGGAAAAGTTGTATCAGAACGGGCAAATCCTCACTAACCTAACTCATTATCAGATCCACTAACACGTAGCTCTTAGGTTAAGAAAGTGCAGCCAAAAGAAACCAGTGAGAATGCCCTTGTGACCAGGTGACCAGGTGACTAGGTTCTTGTCAATGTCATGAGAAATAATTCACAGACAGACAGCGAAAGTGAAGAAGCATATTTCAAGTTTATTGGAAACAAAAGTGCACCCTTAAAAGCAAAAGTGCACTCTTAGGCAGGAGAGCAGGCAAGCTCAGAGGGAGCTGCCCTGCATTTCTTGGGGGGTTGGGGGTTTTATCTGTGGATATAAGTAAGGGGTGGGATATTCATGATATTGGATAATTCCTTTGTGGAAAAAAAGTGGTTTCTCTTGGAATCAGAAAGACATCCTCTTTTTTTAGCCTTGTTTGGATTTTTTGGAACTGTTGTGGCATTAGATGAATAATGGGAATAGCATTAACTGCTATGCTAATAATAATAGCTGTATAATGAGAGAAGAATTAGGCCAAAGGTTAATGGAACTTGATTTGCATATGTATCTTTGTAGAAAGACCACCTGTGTCTCTGGATCAGGATGTTGTGGGCTTTGAGCTCCTCTAAGGGCCTAGTTAGGCTCATGAAGAGCACATCTGTGTCCCTGTGGGTCTCTCACCTTCCTACTCATACCTGTCTATTTGTCTACTCTAACATTTGTAATGGTTTAACGGTTTAGTTGATGTCACTTTGGAAAATTTGGAAGACTTAAGGGAAAGGGAAGTTATTGTGGAAAGGAAAATATTGTGGCCCATCAGATATTATTGGAGAGAGGTCTTAGGTTAGGCCTTAAGTGGGAGAGTCCCAGGAGGAAAAAGGAGGAGAGTAGAATACTCAATCAGTATTTATTGAGTAATGTAATCAAAAATAAATGTGAGAGGAGAGAAGCATGTTCACTTTTTTTAAAAACTGAACACCTATTATCTCGAAGGTTTTTTATTAGATGCTGGAAATATAAGCTTATGTCCACCAGATTCCGTTGCCCAGAACTGTGATAAGGCCATAGCTGATTGCAAGTGAGGCTAGAAAATGTTTTCAAACAGTGTGATCAGGGGAAAAAGGAAAGTTATTTGGTGGACATGCAGGCTACTTCTGCCAGATTATACTTTCTTATCATACACATCGAACTATTCTTTTTAAATATTAATAATACCCCATCCCCAAGGCACACTCTTAAATCAAGCTGCAATCTCTGGGTGATATGCCTTTCTTTTCATCAAATCTGGATGAGATTGTTGATAGTCCAATGGTCTATGAATTAGAAAGATAAATTATTTATACTTTCCCTCTCCTACAAAACCAACATAAAATTGTGGAGTAAAGGTAAAACAAGTATAGTTAATTACTCTCATTTGGCAAGGAAAAGAACAAGAGACACATAGTAGGTGCCGCCTATAGCAATTATAAAATTCCTCTGATAGTCATTATGAAGGTCTTCTCCCTGCGGGTGTGGGAATTTCCTTGATTAAATTTTTGATTTACTCTCTGGAATGAATACACATACAACCAAACCCTGTATATCTGCAGGGTTCACATTCATGAATGCAAGACACACAGATAGGAAAGGCTTACTTCAGGGACTTGAGTATCCATGGATTTACGTATCTGCAGAGTGGGGTTGAGGGTTTAAGAGTCGGGGTGGGCCTGGAATCAATTCTTTATGGATACTGAGGACAACTGTATACTGTATGTTTGTGTGTATATAGTATATGATGTGTATAGACATATATACATAAATTAGTGTAATTCTTAAATGAGAATTGATTTTGCACCAAGTGTCAAGGTCATGGTGAATAAACTTTCTTTTCACCTCTTTTTGCCAAGAACTATTTATTTTAAAGCATACACTTTCATTGAGGATATATTCTTCTGAGGATTTTAGCTTTCTTTAGGCATCTCAGTTCTAACTCCTCTACTTACATGGATACAGGCTTTTACATCTTTTTCCTTAAAATCCATTAAATCCCATGTCCTTGGTTATTAAGGTTAGCAACAACCACACACTGCCCCTCTGTTCACACCAATGACCAGAACAGCTAAGTTTTGTGCTCACTTCCATTTCTGGTTTTTAATTTTTTTTTGATTTCTACCCCTGGAGATAAGTCTTACTGTCTCATAAGCTCAGCTATGCACATAAAAAGCTTCATGTTATTTTTTATACATTTTTAATGTTTTTAATAACCGGAAAGTTTTCACAATAGCCAGTCATATTATTGAAAATACAACTCTTCAAACTATATTTTGAGGTGGGACTATGCCAGGCACTGCAAGTTGCACAGGCCCTGTGACTATAAATGAAAGAATGGAAGATTGCACCAAGAAAACAAAAATAGATTTTATAAAAGTTTCTATCTACAGTATAAATATTATATTTCTTTCTTTTAATTTTAAGATGTTAAGACTTAAAAAATATTTTTAACATATTCTACTTATTTAAACTGATATATATATATATATATATATATATATATATATATATAGTGTAAATTAAGACCTAAAGAAGTAAAAAAATTATGTAAAAATACAATGTTACTTCATGGGAGAGACAGAAGCTGAGTTTTCTCTCCTGAAAATATCATTTGGCTGTTTTTTATTGTGTTGTATTGATAGAAGCTTTGAGAAACTTAATTTAGGCTCAAACTGACTAAAATTGCTTTGATATACTTAAAATAATCTAAAATATTTTGTTTCTATAATAAGAAAGGAAAACACAAATATTCTCAAGACTAAGCAATGAATCATGGTGTTAATTATGGCGAAATGTTACTTAATACAAATGATTTATTCATAATAAAGAGGACAGGAAAAGTAAAAAAGGAACTAAGATTTTTTTAAAGAGGACAGAATTCAAAGGACACACACAAAAATCTAATTTAATAATGATAATTGGTTCTGTTTGATTCTGTTTTTATAACTGCCAAGATTTTGCTTCTAAGCAATGTGCCCAGTTATCCCATTCTTTCCCCAGAAGGCTTACAAATGTCCAGAACTCTTGGATAGCATCTTGTCTGTGGGTTAGGATTGCAAGAATTAGAAAACAAAAATAACAATAATGAAATAGAACACCTAACTGAAGTTGAATTTCAGATAAACAATAAACAAATTTAAGTATAATTATGTCCCATAAATATTTCATGGGACAAATTTATACTAAATGTTTTTTGTTTATCTGAAATCAAATTTCACTGAGAATCCCATGTTTTATCTGGTAACCCAAGTATGGATGATTTGACAGAGGAGAAAGGAGTCCACAAGCAATGACAATTCAGTGCTGAGTCCATAATTTCCTGGTTCTCTTGAAAAAGATATTTCTATTTCTATTTCATAAACTCTCCACTTTCTATTTTTTCTTTCTTTTTTTTTTCAGTTTGCCTACTTGCTCTTCTTCACAATAGTGAGGAGGTGGAATATACAA
Organism: Macroglossus sobrinus; assembly: GCA_004027375.1. NCBI lineage: Eukaryota > Metazoa > Chordata > Mammalia > Chiroptera > Pteropodidae > Macroglossus > Macroglossus sobrinus. The sequence goes on from PVKZ01003776.1 coordinate 39,760, forward strand.
AAACATATAGATTAATATTTCAAGCTGAAGCTCTATTAGTTTGTATCTAGTTTTAAAATATATATCACACAATTAAATGTTTTTTTTTCTTCAAGAAATAGAGTTTCAGTGTTATTCTCCATTATTCCAATATAATTGTATTTAGAGAACCAGACAGTTTCCTTTTAATTCAATTGTTAAATTCACTTTAACAGTTAATAAGTGGTATGTTCACACTGATCAAATAGTATCTTTCTGGTATCTTTTGCCACCACAAAATGTTTTTACTTATTGCCGTACCCTCATCTGCCCTTTAGCCAACATTCAATTCATTTTATGTACATTTATGTCCATTCTATTTTCTTCCTTTTGTAGACCTCAATCTCTCTACCAAGACCTTGATCTTTGATGTGGAACATTGTCAAATGCTGTCTGAAAAGTAAGAGCACACTCTTCACCTTACGAAGACAAAGCCAAAGTCTTCCTCTAAAGGCTGAATGAATAAACATTGGTATTTTCTTGATGAGACTCTGTCAGAACCAGGCAGCTCCAGATATTAATTTTGATGAGAAATTTTAAGTGTGGAGTCAAAAAAAGTCTGCAAATTCTTTAAAACTTTTCTCCTCCATTGATAGGTAGGCTCCAAGCACCTGTCCCTTAAACTTTGATGAATTAGATGGGTTTGTCATAGTTTGATCAACAGAGTATGGTGGAAGTCACACCATGTGACTTCTCATGCTAAACTATAAAAGGCCAAGCAGCTTCTGCCTGGTTCTCTTGGAATGATCTGTCTTGGATATTTTTTTTCTTTTTCTTTTTGGATAGTTCTCCTTACTGTAAGTCACCTTGCCATGAGAAGTCCCAGGTGACTGCTCATGTAGTCCAGATCCCGAGTGAATTCTTCTAGTTTGCCAGACCAGGTGCTGGACATGTGAGTAGAGGAGGCTTTGAATTGTTTTATGCCCCAGCCATTTCCAATGTGGAATTCAGACATTTTGGAGGAGAAAAAGACATTTCTACTGTGTCTTATCGGACCAATTATCAAACCATAGACACCTTGACCATGTACAATGGTTGCTTTTTTGTATCAACAGATAATCAGAATACTAAAGAGTCTCATTTAGTTCCATAGCTTTAAAAATTATCTATATAAAAACATTTTATTTATATAAGAATAACTAACTCTCTAATCTCTCTCCTCAGGTGCAGGGGAACTGCTTCTTTAAGCTTTCATTTGGGTATGTAACAGCTTACTATGTAATAAGATTTTATGAAGATTAAATGAATTAAATACATGACAAGTGCTTAAAACATGTTTTACACAAGTGTTAGTTTTATTAATATTAACTCAAGTCTAAAATGATAAAAACTGAATTCTTGATTCCTACAAGTTCAATAACTGACCCTTCTTTTGTCTTTCAATCTTAAAAAAAAAAAATGTTTCAGCATTTACTCTAACTGCGCAAGTTCAGTATCTTGGATTCTAATATAATTTCTTTTACATATTCCCCATATTAGTATGTTCTGTTGTTTTGCCTCATTTAATACTCATTTAATACTCTTTATCTCTGCAGCTAATGCTATAGATAATCTGTAACTTGTTCTTAACTGGTCCATCTGATTTACTCTTGCCCTCTACAATTTATTCTGTGGCAGTGAAAGTGACATTTCTAAACACAAATCAAGTTATGTTACCTGATTAGAACACTTTACAAATCGTTTCAATGTAGCTTTAATAAAATCCAAACTTCTTGCTGTGGCTGGCATGTCTTAAGTGGTCTGGCTCCTGTCTACATCTCTGTTTATACTCATCATGTGCCAGACATAGTGGTTGCTTTCATTTTCTGTAATTAAGTGCTCTAAACTCATTTCTGCTTCAGGGCCTTTGCATTCTCTGTGTTTGATATTTCTTTTTCCCTCTCTGGTTTGCTCCTTCTCATTATTAAAGCTTCAGCTTAAATGGGCCTCCCTCAATACTGCTGTATCTGACCATTGAATCTATTACTTGCCACAGCCTCTCTTTTATCCTCTGTGGCAGCAGTTCCCAAACTTTTTGGTACCAGGTACCAGTGCTCCTATCAAAATCTAATGCTTGATGGTCTGGGGTGGAGCTGAAGAAGTAATGCTAGTGCTAGGGAGTGGCTGCAAGTACAGATGAAGCCTCACTGGCTCACCTACTGCTCACCTCTTCCTATGAAGCCTGGTTCTTAATAGGCCACTGATCTGTACTGGTTCATGGCCCAGGGGAGGGGGACACCTGCTCTATGGTATTCTCTGTATTGCTTTCTTTATAGGATGTCTAATGTGTGAATAATTACTATTTGAATAACTTCTTTACACAGTTAGTTATTTGTTCTTGTCCTTGTTTACATTTTGTCAGCTTCTGGAAGAAAAACTCCTTGAGAGCAAGGATTTTTTTCCTTATGAAACAAAGTTTTGTGTATAGTAGATGTTCAACAATATTTCTTGCATGAATGTGTTTCCTCTTTTCTTCTCTACCTTCTTCTCTTCCTACCTTTTAGTCTTTCCTTTCTTTCTCTTTTCTTTTCTTCCTTTCTCCCTCTCTCTCCCTCTGTTTTGTATACTCTTTTATAAAAAAAGGAATATAAACATGTAATATATTTTTACATATGTAAATTGTTTTATGTTCTTAATGTTTTAGAAATATTTACATATAAGTACATTTAATTCTAATTTATACTTTTAAAATAGCTTCAAGGTATTGTATTGTGTAAATAAATCATAATTTATTTGATCATGCCATAGTGAAGAAAATTGAAATAACCAATCAATGCTATAATGAATATACTTACATAGTTTTTTTATTCATGAGTGCTTGTAGTTCTCTAAAATAGAGTCCTAGAAGTGAAAACTAATTAATTTCCTAAGTGTCTTTCCTAAAAATACAGAAATTTGACCATTTTCCTCACCTTCACCAAAATTAAATATTAACATCTTAATTTTTTTCATTTTTTGAGACATAAAATTTTATTTTTAAGTTGTCTTAGCCTGAATTTTTAGTGAGGTTGAAATATTTCCATATATTTATTGGCTAATTATATTTTTTTCTGAAATTTAAAAAATTATTTTTCATTTTTCTTTTGCATATTTTTTTAAATATATTCTGATTATAAATATTTTACTCTTGTACTTGTTGAAAATTGTTTTCCTAGTTTGTGCCTTGCTGTTTATATTTGGTCATACAATCTTTGAAAATTCAGAAATATAATATTGGGCCAAATATGTCAAATCTTTTCTTCATGAATATCAGAGTTTGTAATTTATTAGAAAAGCCTTTTCCATTTCAAGACTATTAAAATATTTTTAATTTTTTTCCAAATGTGCCATTTTAAAAAAGTTTTACATTTGTCTATCTATCTGAAATTCACTTTGGGTATGATATTTAACTATATTTTTCAAATAGGTAGCCAATTATCATATGGTTATGAAACTCCATTTTTTTCTTAAATAGTTCAAATTTTTAAATGCTCTTGTAGGCATTTGCCTCTTTCAGCACTCTGTTCTCTTTTACTAATCAATGCATATTTTTTTGCAACAAATACACATTAAAATTATTGTAGCTTTAGTTTCTATGTTCTGATAATAAAATGCTGACAGGATAGAGTAGGCCCATATTTAATTATAAATTTATCCAGTGGAGAATTGAGCTAGAAAAAGTAAATGCCTTATCTAAGTAAAAGCTCAAAAATTCCAAAAATCAAAAGAATTGAATTCAAAATTAAAAAAAAAAAATTCTTACCTTGTGAATTTGAACATACAATAACTTGGAAGAGAAACTATATAAAAGTATGATTATTTATTTATTTATATTTATCTCATGGAAGGGAATAATATGATAAAAATTACATTTGGCAATCATTTTTCAAAGTTTAAACACACTTTAAAATTTTAACATGAAAGTAGAAATGAACATATAACTTCCAAAATCTTAGATAAATAGAGGAAAAATGAAGAAAGAAAATTTGAACAATCTAATCATTAATAGGAAAGGAAAGAAAACACAAGAACTATAAGAAAGCAGGTTAAGTTGAACACCTAAAAAAAAAAATACAGCAGGAATAATCTCAGACAAACCAGTGAGTCATGATAAATCTGAACAGGTTAAGCAATTTTTTTAAACATAGAAACTCTTGATTTCTCTTCTAAAAAACTTATGTTAGACATGATAAGAATGCCTCAGAAAATAAAATTACATGGACAAATTAAAATAAAAAAGTGAAAAATATTTATAGGCCATTAATTACACTATGTAATTTCTGACAAAAAAAAAGTCAAACCAAAAAGCATTAAATAAGACAGGCATTGTAGTGTGTCATTCTTAACCTATTAATAACCAGTGTTGGGCTGGACCAGCTCTTGTTGCTCTTATTTTTGCAAGATGCCCTTCAGCAATAACCATCAAGAAACTTTAAAAGATAGAGGTTTATTGTTTACAAGACTTCTGCTTTCATTAGAGTTGTGGATGGAGACTTAGGTTTTCTCAGGCTCATTTTTTAGTGGTGATTTTAAAATATAAGAGTGGAAATTTCAAGCGCAGGAAGAAAAAAACAAGCCAGTGCAAAATGGTCAATTATTGAAATCAACCAAGATGTCTGTAAAACAAAGGCCTCAGTGAGGGGAGTAGGTCTGACTCTATCTAGTGTGTGACTGGCAATGTGTTTATTCCAGATAGCCATCTTTGAAGTGAATGCCTCCACAATCAAAGCTTAAGTCAGGCACTAGCATTACTAAAGTAAGAAAACCCAACTGTCAGGGGTTGTGCTACAGGCATATTGTGTAATAAAATGAAGCACCCCCTACTAAGAACATGTAGTTGCATGCCTTTGTTCACTTTATATAACAGCTTCAAAATATAAAGCAAGCTATGTTATAAATAAATTAAAAAATGAACAATCTACAAGTAGATTGTCTTTCTCAGAAAAACAAAATAAGTCACCAATAAAAAGTAAATAATAATGAAGTGGATTTAAATTATATATATTGCACCAAATGAACACATAAAGTACATTTAAATTTCAGAGGACTATTCACAGAAATTGTTGAATGAAAAGTCATGAGCAATTTACAAAAAAAAACTCTAGAAAATTCTGATACACAAAAATAAGAGAAGCTATATATTTACTGTTTAAATGATAAAATTAGAAATAAACCATAAAAAATGTCCCATGGCCTGGCTAATAAAACACTTTAAAACATTCTATGTAACTTGTGTATAAATGAAAATACTATTGGCATGGCAAACAATTTTGAAATGACTGAGAAAGAGAGGACTTGTATATATTAACACTTGAGAGTTAAAGCCAAAGTGAAACTCAGCAAATGCAATTTATCACCATAATTTATTCATTAGAAAACAAAAAAAGTGGAACATATTGTATATACTCTATGAAAGAAAAAACACAAAATGATAAACATATTTCTTGAAGGCTTACTATGTGAAGGAATACTTCTAAGCCACTGACATATAAATCCATTGAGACTTCAAAACAATTCCATGAGGTAAACAATTATTATTCTTATTTTACAAGTAAGAAGCATAAGAAGCTCAAGTATGTTGCCTAAATTTATTCTAACAGCAAGTTGGAGAAGTCAGCATTGACTCTAACCTGCGATTGATAAATTTACTGACTACATGAGTAAATTCTAAAGATTGTTCTTTGAAAGGACCAACTAAAGCAACCAAACCTATAACAAATTGGAATAAGTAAAAAGAAAAAAAAAAGAAAAAAAAAGAAAATGCAAATTTTGAGTGTTAGGAATAGAAAAGTATAAAATTAGAGATATGGGGTAGAGTTTGAAATTATGTTAAGACTATCCAATTTTAAAGCAATATATTTTATAATCTGAATAAAATGGATGATATGAAATGAGTAGATAAATCAAATTAGAAAAATAGACTGAAAAAATATTTGTAAGAAAAGTCTGTACAAACTAATATTTATAGAAGAGATTGAAAGGTATTTAAGAATATCCCTTTAAAAATGAGTGGCCCAGATTTGGGGATGAGTATATTCATTTATTCAACAAATATTGATTGGTCCTTGTCCAGAGTAAGACAGACCCTCCGCAGAATACCATGCCTCTATTAGCAAAGGTCAAGCAGGAGATTCTTCCTTTCTTGTTCTCTAATTGATGCCTGGCTCCTACTTTTATGGCTACTCTTTGGAGTCCAAAGATTCTTACCGTTTCTTGTGGCAAGAACTGCCTTATCAGTCAGTCAGGTGAATTCTTTGTATTCTTTCTCAGAAAAAAATGTTTTTAAATACATACAATTACACACACAAATACATATGATTATAATACATCAGAGTACAAAGAACCAATTATGTTGAAATGTTTTTTAGCCCCAGGGTTCTTAGAAGTGGACCTTAAGAAACCCATCAAGCTCTTGTCATCACTATTTTAATTCATTTTATGACTCTTAAATTCCAGTGGACATTTGGTGCTGCCTAAGAATACTACATTTCCATAATTTATTCACTCTTCCCCTCCTTCTAGATGACTGTTACTACCTTTGCCTTCTCTACTTACCTCAACCATCCCAGGCCTCTTTCTGATTCTTCTTCTTTGAAGTAGAAAATTGTCGCTGTGTATTGTATGTTTGTTTGTTTGTTTGTTTGTTTGTTTGTTTGTTTATTTTAGAAAAATAAAGCAATTAGAGGAGATATTCTCAATATTTACTGTATCTACTTGCTTACCTTCATCTGTACCCATATACTTCACTTCTTCTGTTATTGAAGATTGACTGTCCATGCTCCTAGCTAAGGCTATGCCTTCTAATTGTGTGTTAGATTCTTTCTTCTTTCCTACTTGAGGACATTTCTCCTGCAATCCTCTGCTCTACTCTATATTATTGATTTCTTCTTTTCCACTGAAAAATTTAAATCAACAAAAAACAAAACAAAACAAAATAAAACAAAATTTACCATCTTAAAAAAGTTTCATGACTTAATATCTCCTCTCAATATCACCCTATTTTCACTCTCATTTATACCAAAATTCCTTGAAAGAATTGTACCTACTTTCTCCAATGTAACATCTTTTGTTTTCTCTTGAAACACTTTAAACAAGATTTTATCTCCAACTACAGTGAAACTGCTCTTATCAGAGTCACCAGTGACCTCCATAAATTCAATAATAAATTCTCAGTCCTCCTTGTAATAGATCTTAGTAAGATGCCAGCAGCTGGTAATGCTTGTTCAGGAGACTCAAAATAATATATGTGAATGATGCCTCTGGGGCTGTACAACCATACACTGCACCCTTGGATCTAATAGCAGCATTTGTACATTTTTTATTTCTCTTTGATTCTTGAAATACATTTGTGTATTTGGTCTTCACTACATAATCACTGGAGTGGTTATTTTCTCCCTCTGAGACCACTTCTTATCTGTCTCCTTTGCTTATTCTGTCTCATCTCCTTGACTTTAATTGCTGGAGAGTCCTATAGCTCAGTTTTCTTGCTTTTTCTATTTGAAGTCAGCTCTCCAGATAATTTTATCCAGTCTCATATGCTGATGATTCCCAAATTTATATCTCCCAGTCAAACGTCTGTCTCCCTTAATTTCCAGGTTAATATATCCAAATTAGTACTCAACATCTTGATTAGGCCTCTCATAGTTGAGCTGCCATTAACAAGCTCTTTATGTTCCCTTTGCTCTAAATTTCATTTCCTCATGGTATAGCTTATACCATGGTATAGATGGTATAGACCGTCTCCATCAATGGAAATCTCATGCTTCTGGTTGCTCAGAAAAACCTTGCAGTCATCCTTGACTTCTCTGTTTCTTCTACACCCATCAGCAGGTCCTGTTCCTCTACCCTTAAAATTTATTATCATAATATAATATAAATATATTGCTTTTTAAATAAATATTTTTATTTGATCTAATTATTCTGATATAGGTTCTACCAATATTTTTTTGTTACCACCCAAACTATTATAAAATAAATAGATCAATAAATGTTTTATAGAGAAATTGCCATTTGTGTAAGACTTTGTAGAGGAAAGTAAAATTAAGGATTAGGTGATTCAGGATCAAAAACTTTCCAGACTGATACCAGTAATTCCAAATAGCTTACAGTCATGATTCATAAAGTATAGTTTGGGGACCCATGTACCCGCTTCTAGGAGGCCTACAACGTTAATCTCATTTTGTAATGATGCTGGATTGTTGTTTTGCTTCCTTAACCCCATTCTCTCCGAAGTATTGTGTTTTTCAAAAGGTGCATAATGTGTGATTACATTATCGCTCTGAAAACTAATAGAATGTATGCTGTCTTATCTTGTTTTAAATTTACCATTTTAATTTCTAATATAGTAACTATTGATAGATATAATGTAGTAAATGAAAAAGCTTTGTGTTTCTACATAATGATTAAAAAAGCAAAGCAGTATTGATACCAAAATATTTGAGAACCACTGTTCTAGAATATTTAGTACTTATGAATAGTCTAAGATAGTTCAAATCTTGTGTATGTTCATATGTGTCATAAAGCTTATTTAGCCTAAAAGTATAAATTGTTGTCATTCTCTGTAATAAATCTCAGAATAAAGAATGTGGAACTTTTTCTGAACATCAGTGATTTAGAACATGATGCAGCATTGCAGTTGGGCAAAAAAGGAGAAAGAAGTTGACTGTCACCACAACGTAGGAAAACTTTTTAAAAATGTAAGCTTAACGGTGGAGAAGAAAGCTTCTGAAAAAAAAAGTTTTAAAAAGCTTTTTCTGTGTTTTTATTTGACTCATCTCTGCTCATCCCCAACATCTTCTCATCTGCCACCAATACACACAGGAACAAGCATGCAAGTGCATGCAAACACACATGAATGTCACTACTTGGGTTACTAGAATTCCATTATTGTTTTATAAAGGTCACTGTATATGTATGAACAAATGTAATAAAATAAGAAATGTTTAGGAAGAGGGAAGAAGAAGCAGAATTTGAAATACAATTTAAATAATTCAATCTATCTTAACAACCAACAAAGTGAGAGGGGTCAGACAGTTTCTAACCTGCTTGCCAGAGTATGTGCTTATGTTATCTGTCATGGGCTGAATGCTTGGGTCTCTCCAAAATTTACATGTTGAAGCCCCAATCTCCATTGTGACTATATTTTGAGATAAGGCCTTATGGAAGTAAAGTTAAATAAGATCATAAAACTAGGTCCCTGATCAAATAGGATTAGTATCCTTATAAGAAGAGACGAAAAAGAGCTTGTTCTCTCACACTTTCTCTCTGTCTTCTAAGGACACAATGTGAAGGTATCATCTGCAAGCCAGGAAGAGAGGTTTCACCAGGAAGCAAATAGGCCAGAACCTTGATCTTGGACTTCTAGCCTTCAGAACTGTGAGAAAATAAATTTCTATTCTTTAAGCCACACACTCTATGCTATTTTATTATGACAGTCTAAGCTAACTAAAGCATTACCATATAAGATACAGAAACTTAGGTGGGGAGGAGGATAGCACAGACAGATTTAAGGAGCCAAATAATGAAGTACAAATTATTACTTTCCCTTTGGATCAACTAAGTTGTCTGAACTTTCTCAATACATTTGATAATTATTTTGGTTTAAGGCTTCTGGTTTTTTTAAAATGTTATTTGAAAGATAGAACACAGTAAAAATCAACCCATTGCTCTTTAACCTTTTATGATGAATTAGCTTCTCAAATTAATTGTGATTGAATGCAACTGAGAAGAATTGATGAAGAATAGGTAGGAAAATTAGTGATAGCATACAGCTGGTACCTAATGCCATCTATGAGATAATAACGGTGTCACTCAAAATTTGAGATGACTTTGCAAATAAAGAAGACTTTGTTTATAGAAAAACTAAATCCCAGACTTGCAAAATGATTTGTCTATTTAACCCACAAATAATAAAATAGATGGAACTTAACCCAAATATCTTCACTCATAAAACTTTCCACTAGGAGCCCTTAAAATTTGTTATGCTAACTAATGACTTTCAAGTCCCTTCCTTCCTTCCTTCCTTCCTTCCTTCCTTCCTTCCTTCCTTCCTTCCTTCCTTCCTTCCTTCCTTCCTTCTCTTTCTTTCTTTCTTTCTTTCTTTCTTTCTTTCTTTCTTTCTTTCTTTCTTTCTTTCTTTCTTTCTTTCTTTCTTTCTTTCTTTCTTTCTTTCTTTCTCTCTCTCTCTTTCTTTCTCTCTCTCTCTTCTCACCCTCCTTCCCTCCCTTTCTCCCTTTCTTCCTTTCTTCCCTCCTTCCTTTATATTTATAAGTTTTTTAAACATTTATTTTTTAATTACAGTTGGCATACAATATTATTAATTTCAGGTGCACGACATAGTGATTAGGCATTTGTATAACTTATGAAGCAATCACCCACCTAAGTCTAATACCTATCTGCCAAGTCATACTTTAGATGAATAATTTTGGAGGTACATATCTGCAAGGTATTTTTAAAATATTAATTAGGTTTTTTGGCTTTTTATTTTTTTATTTAGACTTTATTTTTAAGAGCAGTTACAAGTTCATAGCAAAATTGGGGAAAATGTATAGCAATTTTTCATATACTGCTTGTCCCCACACATGCAGTTTCTCTCATTATCAATATCTCCATCAAGGTGGTATATTTGTTATAACTGATGAATATACATCAATACATCAGAATCTCCATAGCCCATAGTTCATATTAAAGTTCAGTCTTGGTGTTATATATTCTATAAGTTTAGTCAAACGTATGACATGTATCCATAATTATTGTATCTAACAGAATATTTTCACTGACTTATTCATCTCTCCACTTATTCATCTCTCCTTTCACCTTCAACACCTGGTAACTCCTAATCTTTTTTATTTCTCCATAGTTTTGTCTTTTGCAGAATAGTATGTATCAGTTTTAGATTGGCTTCTATCACTGAGTAATATGCATTTAAGTTTCTTCCATGTTTTTTCATGACTTGATAGCTTATTTTTATTTTTAGCACTGAATAATATTCTAATTTCTGGATGTACCACAGTTTATTGATTCATTCATCTACTGAAGGACATCTTAATTGCTTCTAAGTTTTGGCAATTATGAATAAGGTTACATTGGAGTACAAGTTTTTCTATGGATAGAAATTTTTAGTTCTTTGGGTAAATACCAAGGAGTGTAATTGCTGGATCACATGGTAGGAATATGTTTAGTTTTGTAAGAAACCGCCAAATTGTCTTCCAATGTGACTGGGCCATTTTACATCCCCACCAGTGATAAATGAGAGTTCCTTTTGCTCCACATCTTCATCAGCATTTGATATCATCAGTGTTCTGCACTTTGGTCATTCTGATAGATGTTTAGTGGTGTCTCATTGTTGTTTTAATTGGTAGTTTCCTAACAATTTAAGATGCGAAGTATCTTTTTATATTCTTATTTGTCATCTATGTATCTCTTTTGGTGAAGTATCTGTTTAGGTCGTTAGTAGATTTTTAAAAATCAGGTTGTTTTCTTATTGTTGGATATTAAGACTGTGTATTTTGATAACAGCCCTCTATCAGATACATATTTTGCAAATATTTTTTCCCAGTATATGGCTTGTCTTCTTATTTTCTTGACATTATCTTTTAATGAAGTACAGCTTATCAATTATTTCTTTCGGGAATCATGCCTTTTGTATTGTATCTAAAAGTCGTCATACCTAAGGTTATAGGTTTTCTCTTGTGTCATTTTTTAAGAGTTTTATATTTATGTGTTTTAAGAATTTTATATTTAAGTTTTGATGCATTTTGAGTTAATTTTTTGTGAAGTGTATAAGGTCTGTGTCTACATTCATTGTTTTTTGGCATGTGAATGTCCAGTTGCTCCAGCGCCATTTGTCACAGACTATTTTTGCTCACTGCTGTGCCTTTGTTCTTTTGTGAAAGATCAGTTGATTATATTTATGTGGATCTATTTCTGAGCTCTTTATTCTTTTCCATTAATCTATTTGTCTATTCTTTCATCATGTTTTTTTTTTTTTTCTGCAATTATTGCTGTAGCTTTATAGTAAGTCTTAAAGTTGAGTAGTGCTAATCCTCCAACTTTGGTCTTCAATATTATGTTCAGTACCCTGGGTCTTTTGCTATTCTATATAAACTTTAGAATTAGTTTGTTGATATCCACAAGATAACGTGCTGAAATTTTGATTGGGGTTGCATTGAACCTATAGATCAAATTGGGAATGACTGTTATCTTGATAATATCGCCTTTCTATTTATAAACATAAAAATACTCTTCATTTATTTTATTATTATTTGATTTCTTCCATCAGAGTTTTGTATTTTTTTTCTCACATAGATATTGTACATGTTTTGTTAGATTTATCCTAAGTATTTCAGTTTTGGAGGGTGCTAATGTAAATGTTTTGTCTTTCAAATTCCACTTGCTCATTGCTAGTATATAAGTAAGCAATTGACTTTTGTGTATTAAATCTGTGTTCTAAAAACTTGATGCAATCAATTCTTAGTTTCAGGAGTATTTTTGCCACTGCTTTCAGATTTTCTATATAGATGATCATGTATTCTGTGAACAAAGATGGTTTTATTTCCTTCTTCTCAATCTGTATACATTATATTTTCTTTTCATATTTTATTGCATTGATAGAACTTTCAGTATGATACTGAAATGAAATGGTGAGGGGTTTACATCCTTGCTTTGTACATGATCTTCGTGAGAAAGTTTTGAGTTTCTCATCATTAAGTAGCTGTAGGTTTTTTTGTGGGGGGATGTAGAGAAGAGTTCTGTAATCTGCTGGTTGGGTCTGCCTCCAGACAGTAAACTTCACAAGTGTTTCTCAGTTTTTTCTCCCCCTTTAGGCAGAACAGGATAGTAAGAGTGAGCTGAAGTTGCAATTTTCCCTTTCCTTGGTTAGGTAGGCTCTTCCTAGTAGTTCAGGTTCTGGTTAACTAGTTTCTTCTGAGGACAGGCCTTGTTAAGAACAGAGTGCGCTGGTACTCATTTCAAAATGATTCTTTCCCATCTCTCTGCTGGAAGTTAAAAGGGATTTTTTTTCTCTCAGTATATGGGAACCAGGTCAACCTTATGGAGGTAAATGTCACAATACTATGGAGTCCTCTCTATAACTCACTGACAAATCCATAATAAGCCTCCAGCAATAAGCCTACTGCTCAGGTTTTCATATCAGGCACTGGTTCCCTCCACAGTTAGAAGAGATTCCCTCTCTATGCCTGTCTCTAAGCTTGGTGACAGCAGTTTGCCCTGTGTCCACCTGTCTCTGACAGACCTAAGAAGAGTTGTTGATTTTTCAGTCTGTTCACTTTTTACTTGTTGTTAGGGCACAGTGGCAACTTCCAAGCTCCTGTCATGCAGACCATAAACTGATCTTCTTTGGCTAATTTTTAAAACCCTTTTTATTTTTTATTTAAAATATTTATTGGTCTGAATGATGCAGAAAAAAAATGTAAATAATTATCACTCAATAACCTTTGAATGTCACATTTTCAAAGTAGATACTTGATTAGTCCACTAAAAATATTTTACCTCCATAGGTAAACACTATCAATATATATTGAACATAATAATAAAACATTGTTTTGAACCAAAACAATGTCTTTTTCATAACATTTGATAGTCTTCTCTTGCTCTTGAAGTTTTACTTCTTCAGGTTAATATGAAAACAGCACTTAGAGAGGTATAGTACAAAAATATTTCTCTTTGACATCTTATTAATTTCTTTATTTTTTTCACTATTGGACCTATGCTTTCCCATACAGCCTCCTGTACAGAAATATTTTAAAAATTCTCAACCTTTTTGAAAAATGCTTTAAACTGTAACTTCTGCCAGAATCTAATTAGATGAAGCCTGGGTTTGGCTTATTTTTTCTTTATCCTTACTCTCAAAGGAAATCTTAAAAATATTGTCTTTCTAATTATTCCTTCTTCTTATTTTTGGCCTTTTCCATAATGGCTTAAAAATTTTTCTAAACAATAAGAAAAAAATGTTATAAACAAACTCTTTCACAGGCTTTTTCTTCCTCACATCCTCCTTCTCTTCCTACACTCTGAATTAAAAAACAAAGACAAGACCTCACAGAGCAGATTTTCATGCAGCAAATGCAGAAATCATACATCTAACAATTATAAGACATAGGTTAATTTTTCACGACTTATCAATACATTTAGGTTTCCAGAGTAACTTTCTATCATATCCCAGGGAAGTTGATCCTATTACCAACAAACTAGCCTGCTGGTATAAAGGCTGTTGATCATTCTGGCATTGATTCTGCCCACAAAAATATGCAGCATGTTACAAGTGGAATTTACCCTTTGGCCTTTAGCTCCCCCTCTTTCAAACCAAGAAGTATTGTTTGTACTGTGAGACCAGCTTTTCCACCAGCTAAAAATGTTTGTAACTCATTATTAAATGATCTTAAAACAGTTCCAGAAAATATAAATTTTTTTCACGAGCAAAGGAAAAAACAAAGCCTAAACTTGCTGATTTTCAAATAAAATAAAACTACTAATATGCTAGCTTTTTTTGTTTATTATTGACTTTTTTTATTTCGAAGCATATTAGAATTTATGACCCAAATTATATGCATCGAAGAAGATCCTGAGATTTTCAATTTTTAGATTTCCACTTATTCATCACCTTTCTAAAGTTTATTTATTTTTACTTTTAAATTAAAAAAGTGAATAAAAATAGTTTGGAGATCCTTGTAGAGTTTCCCAAAACAAGGTTGGTATGTACAAATTAAAGTCATTCAGCAATCAGAAGAGAAAACTTTGTCTCTTCCAAAGAACAGAGAACATAGATTGGCTCATTAGAAAAATAGGATATGACTAAAATAATAAAGAAAACCCAAAACATACATAAAACTGCCTAAATAATTTTTTATGCATACAAGTAAATAAAATAGAGAATTGTTCAAGTTAGCGTATGAGGTTAGAAGAGAATCAAAATACACCTTTGTGTCTCTCAAACCTTTCTGTTGTTGCTGAGCATTTAACTTCTTGTGATAATAATAATCATAATAATAAAAATGAAATTGGTTATAATACAGAATGGAAGTGGGAAGAGAAGTAAAGTGTTAAAATGCCAAATGTGATTTTCTTGTTTTAATCATCTCAGTTTTCAGATTAAGAACTGAGATTTATTTAAGTCTCTTTTGTTGAGGCATAAGGATGGAGTTCTTGTCAGAAAATTGTTCACTTTTCTTGGCTCTAGTAACATTATAAATGCTGTATAAATACAGTTTTTCTTCACAGTCTGCCAAAAAAAGTGGCAATAAAGAGTTAACTAAACATATCTACATCTCAAAAGCATTTCAATTTGAATTTTAGAATAAGATTGTCGTTAATTCACTTTTAAATGCTGCAAACTTTCTTAATTGTAAAAAGTAAAAATGGAATTTATATATGAAAAACAAGTTTGCTATATAAGAAAGAGACAGAGAAGCACAGATTTTAAAATGATTGGTGATCTCTTTCAAATCTATTCAGAGACTGAGGATGATGTCCATGATGAGCACTATTGCTAGTGCTCTTTTACACATTCAAATTTACATAATCTCGGGAAGCATAAGAAGAAAAGAGACTGACCATATACTATTCTCTCTTATTTGATTCTTTGGTTAGAGCTCCAGTAATATCTTATTTGTTGCAATAAGAAACAGGATACTTGTTGCAGTGTCAGTGCTTTAAACCCAAGGAATGATAATTCCTGGAACATATACTAATTTTCAGAGTTTGAATGGGGGAGGAGGAAAGGGAAAGAAACATTTTTCAAAGTGTTCACATCTCCAAAATGGTCAGAGTTTCAAAGGATCACAGGTTACGCATTCTTTTTCTTTGTTGGATACGATCAAGAAAGATGAAAAGAATGCAGGAAGAAGAAATGCAGGTACTTTTTTTAAACATCAGTTTTATTGATATATGATTTACATAAAATTCACAAATTTAATTGTACAACTCAATGAGTCTTAAAAGTATATGTAATTGGATAATTCACATCACAATCATGATATAGAATATTTCCATCATTCTAATAAATTCCTTTTTTTTTCTTTGTTGCCAACCCACCACCAACCTCTGACAACTAATCTGTCTGCTATCTTTACTTTTTTAGAATTTCTCAGGAAATTCTAAAGTGTGCACTTTTTTCATCTTTTTTATTTAGCATAATATTTTAAAATTCATCTATATTGTTATGCTCATAAGTAGCATTTTTTTCTTTTCAATGTTGAGTAGTATTCTATTATGTGGATATTTGACAAATTATTTACCATTTGATAAACACTTGAGTTTTTGTCTATTATTAATAAAGACTTTATGACTATTGGAATTCACATCTTTGTGAGAATACATGTTTTCATTTCTCTTGGGGGAGATATCTAGGAGTAGGTTGCTGGGTCACATAGTAAATATATATTTAACTTTGTAAAAAGTGTCAAATTGTTTCCTGAAATGACTGTTACCATTTTGCATTTCCACAAACAGTATGTTAGAGTTCCAGTTGCTCCACATTCTCAATAACACTAAGTATGGTCAGTGTTTTTAATTTCAGCCATTCACTTGAAATATCTTACTATGATTTTAATTTATATTTTCCTAATAAATAGTGGTGATGGCTTTTATGCGTTTATTTAAAATTCATTGTAAGAGTGCTCTTCAGTCTTTTGCTCATCTTTGCTCATTTTAAAATAAAGTTGATTATCTTCCTACTGCTGAGTTTATAGATGGCTTTACATATTCTGAATTAAAGTTTTCCTTTTTTTTTTTTAGGAGAATACTTTTAAAAAATTATTATTTTGGGTTAAGTCCAGTGTAATATTTTTTTCCCCTTTTATGGATCCAGCTTTTGGAATAATATCTTAAAAACTTGACTATATTAAAGTCACAAATATTTTCTATCCTGTTTTTTTTTATTAGTTTTACATGTTTAACTTTTACATTTAGATCTATGACACATTTCAAGTTAATTTATGCAAATGGTATGTGGTAAAGATAAAGTTTTGTTTATTTATATTTATATGTAAATATTCAACTGTTCCAGCACTATTTTGAAAAGACTATTTTTCCCCCTTGAATTACCTTGGTACATTTGTCAAAATCAGTTTACCATATATATGTAATTCTATCTCTTGACTTTATTCTATTCTCTTGACTTAAATGTCTACTTTTTTGATAATACCACAATGTATTACAATAGCTTTACGCCTTCAAATAGAGTAGAGTAAGTCTTCTAATTTTGTTCTTCATTTTCAAAATTATTTTGGTTATTCTAGGTCTTTATATTTCACCTACATTTTAGAATCATTGAATTTCTACCAAAAAACCTGATTAGATTTTGATTGAGACTGCATTGAAATCTATAAATAAATTTGTCTTGGCCTTCTCTTTTTTCTTTCAGCAAAATTTTAATGCATAAATATTATACATAGTTTATTAAGTTTATCCCTAAATATTTTATTTAATGGCAATTAAAAAATCGGATTATATGATACTTGTATATAGTAATACCATTTTTTATATTGACCTCATTCGCATCCTATGACCTTGCTAAACTTTTTTTTTCCTCAGCAAGAAATAAAAAGGTAGAAACATTTCAAGATTGGTGAATTCAGATTTATGTAATATAATAAAAAATTTAGATATTTTTCATAGTTCAGCTCTGCCATCCTCATCATGTTGAATTTGACCTCGGATTTATTTTAACATAGTCATAAAATGGCTACAAAATTCCAAGCATCTTATACTCATACAGAGACACAATTCAAAGCCTAGATGAGAAAATCCTTTTTCAGATGCCTCTTTATAAGAGATTTACCAAATACTCTCTTTCTAAGATTCATTCATCAGAATTTAATGACAAGCCCATTCTAGAACAACCCAGTCAAAGAAACCAGGTTCATTATAACTGGCTCTCACTAACCAAGACTCATCTACTTGGTTTGGTGTAGTGCCCAACCCCCTCTAAAGCATTTGACCTACTGTTCTATACTCAGACAAAATCAGCTTCTCTTCACAAGGAAGATTGGGAGTGAATGACTAATGGGTAATCAAAAGAGAGTTTTTCAGATCTCTGATAATTTTAAGGATCATTTTATGTGCTTTTAATTACTTGGCAAAAAATTATAGAAGTAATTATTTCGAACTTGACTTACATACATCAGTGTTATGAGACAGGGACATGGGATATTATCCATATTCAGTCATGATAGTTCTAAATCAAATCTTAATAGACAAGTTAATGGAACAGCAAGTCAAGTACAGGATTATGAAAATTATACACAGAAGATTTTAAAAAAACTTTTACTCCTCTTTGATAAACTAGTCTATCTAAGGTTTTCCACAGTTATAAACTTAAGGTTAATCTTATTTTAGTGAAACAATGGTGAAGGAAAAATTCTTATTCATGTTATTTTTGGGTGTTATAAATAATGGCAAAAATGACTAAGAGTATATCTGTAATCTTAAGAAAAGAAAGACATTAAGGTAATCAAAAAGAAACACGCCAAATAACACACATAAAGAGAATGTAAAATAACAAAGTATAATGTTGGAAAATAGTTCATTGATCTCTTAAAATAGACATTCACATGTGAAAGTGCTTGAGACTCCAAAAGGGCCTACTTAATTTAACATAAATTCAAAATAAGTACTGAAATTTAGATAGTTCTTTTACTTATTTTCTTACAAAAAAAGCAGAGTAATTTTGATATATATGATCCTATTTTTTTAACTTTCTCTCTCCTAAAAATATCTTATGTCCAAAAACCTTTAAAAAAGCCCTCAAGATTTAAATGTTAAAACTTTAAATTTGAAAGTTAAGAGTCTATTAGTATTATCAAATTAGACTGTGTTGTGTTCAACTGGCATATTCTTACATTTCTGTATGATACTAACTTTACAAAATCATATTTTTGTTATTGTATATAATATCTGAATATGCTTTAATATATAAAGTATGTATTAAAATACATATGTATTTTAATACATACAGATACATATTGTGTACGTATGTCACATTATGTCCTGAACAATCACCTTGCAAGGTATAAACTCTGGTACCAAGAAAAATAAATGGGAATATTAACATAAATTAGCTTCTTAGCATTTGGGAAGTTAATGGAGTCTCTGGGAACATTTAGCTCTAGGTAGCTGGGGCAAAGCAGTAGGTGGCAGTCTTGCAAGCTCTGCCCGGTATCTGCCAAGGGCTGAGGCTGGGTGAGCATGGGTTCAACATGAGTACATTGGAATGTTGTATACTGTCAGGGTCTTGAACTATCTCAGTCTTTTAACTCAGTAAACATCACACTTATCATATTCCAGGGTGAAAATAAGGGGGAAGGTAGAGGCCAGCATCTTTGGGTCCATAGCCTGTCAGTGCCCCAGGTTCCTGAAATAACCCTTTAAGGCCAGGTGGGAACTGTAGGAACCAGAGACTCTATTCCCAAGAAAGGGAAGGTGAGGGTTAAGTATATTAACTAGAACATGTGGAGTTGGTGATTTTCTAATCCTTTTTCAGATTCCCAGCCAGATATAGTTTTTTTAAAAAAAATTTTTGGAGTGAAATATATCCACAGTTAAATAAAAATGTTCAGAGGGTCAAACTCTCCATGTAAGAATATTGTGCATTATTATTCTTCAAATCATAGAGTTCAGGAGGTCAAAAACTCAGTCAGTGTTGGAATGTTGTAGAAGATGCTAAAGCTACAATGATGAGCAAGATAGATTTTCTTTTCCACTCTGCTTACCTCCACCTTGACTCTTTTCTTGAAGCTTGTAAATATACACAATTATCTCTCTTACTTAAAGTAAAACAAAATCATGCACAGCAATATAAATGAAACTACACTGACCCAGTGACCCACTCCCTCCCTCAGATAACTGATCTTTTTCCTAACTAGCTTTATAAAAATGTTTTCTAACAGCATCTCAATTTATCTACCTCTCCACTAATTGTTCTGGCAAAGTGTAAAATAATTTTCCAACTGCCACATCCAGTGTTCTCCTTTTAGTTTTTCTTTAATTTGCTTCTCTGAAATGATGAACATTTTCATCTATTCTTATTTTTGGAACTCAACTTCCTTGACTTCTCTGACTCCATTTTTTTTGTTTATCCTTAAATTTCTGAGTACTTCTTTTCAATCTTTTTTTTTCTTTCCTTTAATTTTCTTTTCTTGAAACTTGCATGGCATCACCAAGTGTTTTGATATCTTTTTTACACATGGCTAGAGACACTACCTAAATACTAATACTCTCTATATAGCCAACTCAGACTTTTTTTTGTTTCCTATTGTGTCAGCTGAACACCAGCAACTGAAAATCCTACTAATATCTGAAGCCCATATGTGTGCTAGAATGTAACTAAATTCACCAAAATAAACTTATTATATCATTCCCTCTCCAAACCTCTTCTTTCTCTCTGTGACCAATATCTATTAATAATGGGACTCACTTGCCCAAAACTGAGCAAGTTTTCAACTTTAATCAGCTTTAACTTTTATCTCACCCCATTCATGCATTCATTCAATCTCCAAATGTAATAGAAGCAGCATTTAGCATAACAGTTTTGATGTGAGTATTGAGTAAAACTGCCTTCATTGAAATCCTGGCGCTTTTACTAACCTCTCTGTGCTGGCCTGACCATCTCTAACATGGAGAAACTAATGCAAAGATAGACACCACTCTGATAATACAAATTAGCTGAGAGGGTGGAAATAAAGAGGGTGATAGAGAGAATTATTAACTTTTCTTTATATATATTGTTTCAGAACTTGAAAAGAGAATATATTATTTTGTAATTTAAATAATTAATAAAAAAAATTAAAACAAAGTCATTTAATTAAAAGGCTCCAAATCCAACAGTCATTGTTTAACACTCCAAAATCATTATTTTGCGTGGTGATGATCAGAGTATCTGGCTCTCCTAATTTCCTGATTACTGATAGCCATTGTCAGTAGTAAGTCTTCCTAAATCTCTCATCCATACACATTACTTGTTTGTCCTTTATCTTAGTTTGCCTATATCATGAACAGCTTAACTGTGTTGAGCAATATCTGAAGTCTGCTTGAAGCATACCACTTACTAAAGAAATAGAGTAAGAATTAAAATTTCTTTACTAATTTTGGCTACAGAGAATTCTCTGAAATACCATGATTTGCAGAAGTTCTAAGAGGATATTTCTTAAAATTTTAATCATTTTGAACTCTGTCTTTAAACATATATATTTTTGAATTTACCTAGCAAATGTAATATAACTTTGAATACAAAAAAGATAGCAACACATTAGGAAAGAGGAGTAGAAAGAGAAGTAGAAATATTAATGACAACTATAATAGTTCCATTGAATAAATTAAATAACACGATGCCCTATAATGTATTTTTCTCTGTCGGTAATATACATCATATTCAAATAGAACTTTCTTCTGTTCTGATCCATCTCATAGCTTTATTATAGAAAGTGTTAGCCTATATTAACTACTTATTAGATAAATATAGGAAAACTGCCTGTTACTTATCGGTTTATCCATTGTCATCTCAAATAGGGCTGAATAGTCTGATTTCAAAGTGACAGCTGGTGGTGTCTCTTCCTGATACATGCTAATCCAGTTTTTATTATGGAAAAACTGTCTGTGCTTTCAGACAGCGAAAGGGAGTTACTAAATGTAATCACTAAGGAGGAACCTTGGGATCGCAAACATAAAAGACTAAAATGAACAGTTTTCTCATTACAGAATGGTTTCCTGATTAAATACAGATTAAGGGCAGGGAGAAATCATTTAGAGACCTAAATAGCATTCTCCATTGTGTATATACACACAGAAACACAGATAACGCACATCTTTAAATGGATATGGATATCAAGTTATATTCACATAGATATAGTTACAGCTTTGGTATAACATAATATATAATACTGCACACAGTCATAGCATTTACTCTCTCTTAATACACTCATAAAGTGGTTTAAGAGTATATGGATCAATTCTCATTTTCAGGCTTAATTTTTTGAGGGTAGGGGCATAAAAGAAAAATTTGCCATTTAAACAAATTATGACTTTTAGATCACTGCTATGGTTTTATTGTATCTAGTGTAGACTGACTTGTATCAGAGAAACAGAAAACTGCCCACTATCTTTCCTCCACATAGGAAATAAAGAACTATGAGAATGAATACTATCAAAAAGAACTTGGTGGCTAGTGTATCATTGCTGCATGATAGAGTCACCAGAAATTAGAACTTTTAGTGTGTATAGAAGCTTACTTCCTCATACTCTACTTTGGGATATTGATGCAATTTGTACTATATAATAAACAGCTCTCTCAAATTTTAACTCCTAGCTGTCAATTGAAAAGGCCACCTAACTATTTCATTAGGCTCTAATTAATAATATACTTCAATAAAAATAATTTCTTTACTTCATAATTTATCAGCATGATAATATCTTGCCCAATACTTATTGCTAGAATAAAATAAACATTCTGTTTGTGAGAGGGAAGGGAAGCTGTTTAAGAAGAAGAGATGAAGAGTCAAATTAAAAGCAATAGTCTCCTTTTTTCAATATCTATAGTTGTTGCACTCTCGATTATTTTGAACCTCAAATCACAAATACAAATAACTGTGCTGGAGTTACGCCAAAAGATGACTAGTTGCCAGCTCAATTAGCCACCTGACCTCATTTTGAAAATATGAGTGCTCGAGGTTTTCTATGTCCTTGGTGCAATTTTTGCCCCACACAATTCTGGGTGTAGAACTTAGCACAAGTACTACAAGTCAAAGATCTAGTGGAAACCTGTTTCAAAATCTAGCTGTCAGTGTTAACAAACTCTACTTTAGACTGTCTGTGAATTCAGGAAGCACAAACAATCACGCCCAGACACAAAAATCAGTTTAAAAAGCATAAGCTAATTCTACTTCTGCCTGTGAAGGGGTGTTTTAGTCCATTTGGGCTGCCGTAACAAAGTACCAGAAACTGAGTAACATATAAACAGCAGGCATTTATTTCTTAAAATTCCAGAGGTTGAGAAATCTAAGATCAAAGGATCACAGTTTCTGTGTTTAGTGAGGACTTTTTTCCTGGTTCATAGACGGCACCTTCTTGCTGTGACTTCACCTGGTAGAAGGGGTGAGCTAGCTCTCTGGAATTTTTATAAGTGCACTAATATTAATCTCTCATAATTTAGTTACCTTCCAAAGGCCCCATCATCTAATGCCATCGCTTTGAGGATTGTAATCGCAATATATGAAATTTGGGAAGATACAAATATTTATAACAGGGGGTAAGAGACTATAACTCAAAATTCAAAAAAGTCATAGTCAAATAGTAGAAAATGGACTTGCAAATGGACACTTCTTTTATATATTTAATGTCTTTTCATCATCTATAACTAATGAAAGCCTTCAGAAACCACTGTGACAATGCTAAGATCAACATCATTAGATGTTTTTCAAATGCTGACATTTTAACTGATCTGTTTAAATGAGAAAACTGGCAGGCAACAAGACCCCCTGTCCATTGACAATGCTGAGAGGATATGTTGTTGTTTATAAAATGTGTTTTTTCATCTTTTTTTCCCCCTAGAAATAATGGTATTGGCATCCATTTTATGTTTGCATTATGCAGTATTACAAATAGGGATCTGGACTCTTAAATAATAATATCAGAAATGAAGGGGGAAAACATATGAGAAAAATTATATACTTACCACTCCACATTGATTTAGTTATGCTATTGTTAAAAAATAGCCAAATGAGAGTTAAGGTTTCTCTTTCAAGAATGTTGATGCTATGCTCATGGCAAACATATATGAGATAAAAAGGCATAAAAATAATGAAGTTTCCTTTCAAATGTACTTTTAGAACAACCAAATAAGTTAATACAATAGAAAAATAAGAATTAAATTCACATTTTAGAACACAGAAGCAAAGAATTAATGACAAAATTTCTGAACATAAAAAATAAAAAGATAGAAATAGTGACTTACAGGTTCTAATTTAAAATACACCTGCATCTATCAATCATGTAGGAAGTATCTTATTTGCCTGGATATATTGGCCTGACCTCCTATGAATCTCACCTACAACTCTGGATAGAATCAGAAGACCTAAATTCTAGTCCCTAGGACAAACTACTTATGCTTTCATGAATCTTAGTTTTCCTCATTGGTAAAATAAATCTTATAACAACTGGTTTTCCTTCTTCATAGTGTAAATGAGATAATGTATAATAAGTTCTTTTGTAACTTGTTAATCATTTATTTCGGTATTTTTACCATTGATTTATTATTGCCATTGTAGAGTTAAAGCTATAGAAGTCATATAAGTCTAGTTAATAATTGGCCTTGCAATCTAAACAACTTCTCGTTTACCTTCTTGGGAGTTGTATTTTAAACTTTAATTTAAAAACACTAAAAAACAAAAATTGGTAGGCACCTCTATTTTGTGTCTTCTTATCACTTTAAACTCATATGTCTTCTTTTCCCCTTAATTTATTCTTTTCATATAATTACTGCTCTTTGGGCAAGCCAAACTTCAGAATCCTCAGAATCCCTTTTTTATAGTTACCTGTCAATGTCCAGTCAGTTAAAACTTCCATTTAAACTTATTTCCTATGTGTCTTTTCTTTTTCAATTCTATTTTGAATCCTCACGCTCATAATTAGAATAGTACTAAAAAGTTTTTTCTCTTTGATTTTTAACAAATTACATGTTCAATGTGAAATACATAAACATTTAGGAAAAAAGAATAACAAACCCCAGTATTTTATTACCCGGAATATACTACTGTTAATATATTTGCATAAATTCATTTTTATGCATAATTTTTACATCATTGACATCCTGTTATATATGCACTGCCATTATTTTTTTTCAGTAAAGAATATTCAGCTATACAAATTATTTACTGTCACTAACGTTTCATTTAATATGTGCATTTTGAAAGTAAATTTTATTTATTCGAATAAGTAAAACATGCATGTGATACAAAATGAACACAAGGCGTGCTGTGAACATCAACCGCCCTCTTAAGTCTGTCTCCCAGCTGGCTAGTATCCTCCCAGAAATAATCATTCCTGCCAGTTTCTTGTATATTCTTCTAGAGATAATCCATACAAATATAAGTGCATATAAATACCACTATATTTACTACCATATACATCAACACACTTTTTAAAAAGTGTATATTTTAAAAATGTATACATACACACAAGTACTTAAAAAAAAGTAGTATATATCATTCTGTTGCTTGCTTTTACAAGAGAATTTCACAACAAATTTAGTAAAGTTTAATTGAATCACAAAAATTTCATTACCTTATAATTCTTTTTAATATTTTACATTAATATTTATAGATTAATATTTTAGATTTAATACTAAATCTTCATCAAGTACTTCCAGCCTATGAAGTTATCTGATAACTATCCAATGAACTATTATTAAGCTAAAGACTACTAAAAATGTTCAAAAAACAAGAAAGTAGTAATTATGCAAGAGGTACTATAATTGAGACTACTATTGTTTTGACAGAGCAAACCACTTAGCTACACTGTGATTCATTGTCAAAATATATGTGATATTTATAGAATTTTTGTTATTTTCACTGGTATCCTCTTTAATGATAACTTATTAAATATACAAAAGTTTATAAATATTTTTCTGCTCAATTAGTTTCTGAAACTTGTAAGTTAAACTCTCCCACTGTTAATTGTATTTGTTTCAAATTCTTGTAATTTTTTTTTAATGTGTTGAGGCTATTTTAGACTCAGAGAGTTTGTCATTATTATATCTTCCCAATGAACTGGCCTTTTCTTTTTTCTAAATTGCTTTTACCTTAAAGCCTAATTTACCTGAAATTAATATTGTCATGCAAGCTGCTTTGGTTAGTATTTGCCTGGTCCTAAAAAGACCAGGTAGACAGATTTTTTAAAATTTAACCTTAGAAACTATGTCTTAAAGGGAAAGTTTTTTCTTTTTTACCTTTATTAGGATAGCTCATATATATAAATTATGGTTATATAAGTTTCATTTACAATAGTTTTTCTTTACTTATTTCTTTTGTTGCCTTGTATTACATTATTGACATTTTTTGTTTTCCTTTCCCAAGTCTTTTCTTTTTATTACCTTAGAAGTTAGTTTCTCATTTTTTTTTCTTTCGGTAATTACCTTTGAATTTTTGCAGGCATATTTTACCCAGTAAGTCCATAGGCATGGCTGTTCTCTTCATTTCATATAATAAACAGCATACTTTAACTAAAACCTCTCCCTTTATTTTCATTTTCCTATTCATCATACTATTGTCTTTTTTTTTTACTTTCATCTTATTTTTAATTCCAGCAAATGTGAAATTATTATTATAATTATTTTATTTTACACCATAAATGATCATTAATGAATAAATGCAGGTAGAATTTTGACTCCACATTTATGTTTATTTCAAATCTGTGCTTTTGATTTCCCCTCATAGATGGCTGTTTGTTTTTCTACCTAGAAGTTTTGAAAATTTGAGCATAGATAAAGCTCTAGTGCTCTCTCTGACCTGTTAGTTTTTTGTTGTTGTTGCTGTTTTTAAGTTTTGTGGAAACTTATAACTGCATTTCCTAATTTATAGGTCCTACGTTTTCAAGTGATTTCACCTAGGCTACTGCAGCATTAATTAACTAGTAATAGTACCATTCTGTCTTGAATTTCATTTTTTTTCTTTGAAATTCAAGAATTTATGTTTTGACTAATTTTTAAGATATTATTTATTAGCCAATATTTTTATGTATTTGTAGTTGGAGAGATATTTACATAGGCTCAATTCAAAATGCTCCTAAAGACAAAATTCATATGTGTATATACAACTTTATATCTTATAGTTACATTTTTCGTTTTATTATAAGTACTTTCTCACATGATAATAATTTCTTTGATAATCTCATTTTCCATGGTTTTACAATATTTTATGTTTAAGAGTCAAAATATCTGAGTTTGATTCTTGATTCTGCCTCTATCATAGCTTTAAAATTTTGGATAAGGTAGTTAATTCTTCAGTGCATTTCTTCATCCATTAAATAGAGAAATTATTACCACAAAATTGTTGTGAAAAACAAATAAGTTCTTGTAGAACACTTAGAGTCATGTCAAGTGTCCTCTCTTCACTCAATAAATGCTTGCTACTTTTACTATTGTTTTACCATAATCATCATTTTCTACCTCCACCACCATTGTCATCAATATCATCATCAATATCACCATCAACCCCTTTAGGTAGAAATTGCCTCCAATTCAAATTCAGCAATATAAATAGTGCTTTGATTAGCATATCTTTGCACAATCTTTTTACACATTATTTTCTTAGACTAGATGTTAAAATGGAATTTTAAGGCACTGAA
Source organism: Macroglossus sobrinus (assembly GCA_004027375.1). Taxonomy (NCBI): domain Eukaryota; kingdom Metazoa; phylum Chordata; class Mammalia; order Chiroptera; family Pteropodidae; genus Macroglossus; species Macroglossus sobrinus. The sequence goes on from PVKZ01003776.1 coordinate 67,087, forward strand.
TATGTGCCTCATTTTGAAGGGGACTTTGATACAGATTTTAGATGCGTAACATTATTGTGAATATTTTCTCCCAATTTTATTTCTTTTCAATATGTCTGTCGGTATTTCCCCTTAACCTTCCTGAGTTTTCTCCTGTATGGGTAGATTGAGGCATGCTCACGTGCCTGAGGCCCTATCTTTCTCTGCCCGAGGACTTTCTCTGCCACCCAGAAACTTCCTTGACTACATCAAGGCAATCTAAAAGTGCTGGGATAATATTTTCGGGGGCAAACTTTAATCAGTAAGGGGTGGGAGTGGATAAATAAATACTTCAGTCTTCCCATATTCAGATGGGATAATTATGAGATGTGTTCCACGTGGTTCCTACTCAGTGATACTGAGCTCTTAACTGCCCAGAGACAGCTCATTCCTTAGTGCACCTTTTAGGACTTTTCTCTCTTCCCTGTTTCACTTCCTCTATCCTTCACTGGTGCTTTCTGATATTTCTTTTAAATAAACTACCCAGCCTTATTCTCATCATTTGCTTTTGGAGAAGTCAAAAGCTTCTAAAACAGCATCCTTCAATAGTTTAATCTTTCTCAACTTCTTTATAAGTTAGCTCAACAATCTTCTACAGTTCCCATGCATATAAGGCAAAGTATAAACTCCAGGCTTTAAAAATTAAGACTCACTACAATATGCCACTTTCTATTTATCCTGCCTCCATTTTTTCCTACAGAACTATTTTCTTAACCAAATAGTTTACTCATTACTTAAAAATATAATGGCAAATTATTTCTTTTTTTCTTCTTTTTAAAAATTTAATTTAATTTTAATTTAATTTTATTTTTTAAATTAAATTTGTTGAGGAGACACTGGTTAATAAAAGTATATAGGTTTCAATTGTACTATTCAATAATATTATCTATATTGTATGTTTATTTCCTAAAGTCAAATCTCCTCTGTCACAATATATCTGACACCCCTTATCCATATCTACCTTCCCTTCTCTCTCCTTTCTTTCTGTTAACCACAAAACTGTTCTCTGTGTCTATGAGTTTTTGTTTGCCTTGTTTGTTGTATTCAGTTTCATACCCCCCATATGAGTGAAATAATATGGTTCTCAACTTTTTCTGTCTGAATTATTTCTCTTAGCATGATAATCTCAAGATCCATCCATATTATCACGAATTGCAGTATTTATTCTTTTCTTATAGCTGAGTAATATTCTATCATATACGTATCACATATTCTTTATCCATTCATCCCAGGACACTTCTATCATTTCCATGTCTCGGCCACCATGAATAAAACTGCAATGAACATCATGGATAAATGTTTTCAAATTTTGGGGGGTAGATACCCAGAAGAAGAATAGCTGGGTCATGTGGTAATTTTATTCTTAATTTTTGAGAAACCTCCATATCATTTTCCATAGTAGCTGTACCAATTTACATTCCCACCATGAGTGTGTGATGGTTTCTTTTTCCCCACAACCTCTCCAACACTTGCTATTACTTGTCCTGTTAATGATAGCTTTCTTACAGGTGTGAGGTGATATCACATTGTGTTTTTAATTTCCAATTCTCTACTAGCTAATGAAGTTGAACATCTCTTCATATGTCTGTTGACTGTTTGTTATGTCTTCTTGAGAGAAATAGTTCAGGTCCTTTGTGCATTTTTTAATTGGATTTTCTGTTGAATTGTATGAGATTTTTTATATATTTTGAATATTAGCCTCTTATTGGAGACATTATTTGTAAATATCTTCTTTCATTCAGAAGGCTGTCTCTTTGTTTTATTTCTTTTGCTGTACAGAAGCTTTATAATTTGATATAGTCCCATTTGTTTACTTTTGCTTTCACTTTTCTTACCTTTGAGGTTGAATGCATAAAATCCTCCCTAAAACCAAAGTCCATGAGTTTAATACCTATGTTTTTTCTGTGCAATTTATTGTTCTCGGTCTTATATTCCATCTTTGGTTCATTTTGAGTTAATTTTGATGTGTGATGACAGATAGCAATCTAGTTTCATTCTTTTACATGTGGCTTTCAAGTTTTCCCAGAACTATTTATTAAAGAGGCTTTCTTTTCGCCTTTGCATGTTCTTGGCTCCTTTCTCACAAATGATTTGCCCATATATATGTGGGTTTATTTCTGAGATCTCAATTCTGTTCCATTGGTCTGTGTGTCTGTTTTTCTGCCCAAACCATGTTGTTCTGATTATTTTCACTTTGCACTATAATTTGAAGTCAGACAGAATGATAGCTCTGGCCTTGTTTGTTTGTTTGTTTGTTTTTCAGGATTGCTTTGCTATTGTGGGTCTTTTGAGATTCTATAAAAATCTGATAATTTTTTGTTCTATTTCTTTAAAAAATGCTATTGAGATTTTGATGAAGATTGCATTAAATCTATATATTGCTTTGGGTAATATGACCATTTTAACTGTGTTGATTTTTCCAACCATATACACAAAATATCTTTTAGTTTCTTTGTATCTTCAGTTTCTTTTAGTAATGCCTTGCAGTTTCCAGTGTATGGGTCCTTCACATCCTTTGTTAAGTTTATTCTTAGGTGTTTTAGTATTTTTTATACTATTTCTTCTCATTACTGTGTTTGCCTATGACAGTAGGCCTACTTATCTCTTTCAGTGAAAATATGTTCTTTCTCCAAGATTCATCTCTGTGAACATTTTTGACTACTAAAATCAGCGAATTGTTTAGGCATCTCTCTGCAGTCTATAGCAGAACTATTTTCCCCACTCATTTGGCTCTTGGCATAACTTGCTTGTATGTCTTATTCTATAGCAGTGTCTTATGCTTAATCTTTCAGGGATAGGGGCTCTATTTTCAGGCTTCTATAATGCATATTCATTGTAGAAAAATTAGCATATGTTAAAAAAACAAAAATACTTTCTTATTATGCTGTTTAAAAATAGTGATGTCAAGAATTTGAAATATTTTATTCTAGACTTTATGCTTTATGCTTTATTTATTTATTTTTTTAATAATTGTAACATTTTTGTAACACTATGACAGACATTTCAGTAAGTGCTTTGTATATTAGTATGCTGTACAAAAGTATGAAGGATAATGTTAATTGACCCATTTACATATGAGGAAACTAAGGCTTAAAGAGTTTGTATAATTCTTTTTCTTTTCAAATGCTATTACTAAGTGGCTATATAGTGACTCAGATCTAAATCTGTACAGTTGAAATTTTTATGATACTAACTACTAAGACATAATAAAGCCTTTTTCATTTTCACATTCTGTCTTTGGATTTAACGATATAGAAATCAAGTAATTATAATCTTTAATGATAATACCTGACCATTAACTCTTCTATTTTTCTGTCTGCATATATATTTATCATCTATTTACCACTGTCTGTCTATCTTCTTTACCATCTTCATCATCATCATCATCATCATCAATGTTTTTCAAGTAAGCTATCTTCCAGATTGGTTTAACAAAAAACCCTTATCTATAAGCTCTCCCCATCCTATCATCTGAATCTCATACTTATAATTACTTTATTTTCTTTTTTATTTATGTTTGTTGCATTTTTGTAGTGTGTGTGGTTGTGTTATTTTTAGACACATACAAAGCGTATTATGCTGAACCTAGTTGTTTTAAACTTTTTTTTCTTATATGATAAATGTTCGAAATCAATATTGTTGCAGAACACTGTAGTTAAGTTTTTTGACTACTAAAATATTCTAATATGGTGATGCAAATATTTATAGATCTATCCTCCTCTAATGAATTTCTAAGTTTTTGCTATTATGAAGAATGTCTATGAACATTCTTGTACATGTTTTTTCTTTATTTACAATAATTTTTAATTTAATTTTTTAAATTATCAATCACACAAAAATTTATCATCTTATTAAATAGCTTTATAAATTTCTATTTTTAAATTAAATAACTAGTCAATAATCTATTGTATATTTTACTTGATAGCTCCCTGTTGGTGTAATTTGTGGATAGTTCCAATTTTCTTATAAACAGTTCTGGGGTGAACATCTTTGTGCTTAGAGTTCTCCATGTGCAGGAGGATTCAATTATGATCCTTGCAGATTACTGACACCAAGACAGAGACTATGAATAATACACAGGCTAAGATTATATTCTATGAATATATAGTACAAATGATAAGAGTCTCAACTCCACAATTAGAATATGCTTTTGTCAGCTCTTATGACAACAGTGACATAATGTTTATACAACCATAATGACATCTAATCTAATTTCTTATTTTTAATAAACTGTAGATTAATTTAGGTTTTAAGTCAAAAAGTGCCATAATACAACATTTACTGAAACTCAATTAGAAAAGCTAAATATCTTGAGGAGAAAACATAATTTGTTAGAAATAGCTCAAAGTTGTCTAGAGTAGAACTAATTTAAATGTTTATTTAACATAATATCCTTTTATACATACTATAAAAAGGGGATATGATTAATTTGAATAGGAATCAAATAAAATGAAATACATAGGGCCATAAATAATTGTCTTTTTGATAAGTTTAAGAGTCCTAGCTCTTCATCTCATCTCATAGTCTCACCTTCTCAGCAACACCTTGTCATACTATTTATAAACATATCAGAGAGACCTACCATGGTACTCTACTTACTTAACACTTTGAGCCCTATAGCCATTGTTCTTCTGTGTCAAGAACTGCTCTATCAGTCTTTGATTATTTTCAGTGACATAAGACTTACCGTAAAAATGAACATTTATTATAGCTCCCCTAATAGATATTTTATCTGACTGCCATTTTTTAGAATCTGAAGGAATGTATATTTTCTTAATCTTACTAGTGACTGTGTGAACACAATAACAAGAGGGAAAAAGATGAAGAAGATGATCAGAGCAAAAATATAAATATTCTTTAAATGTTTTCTTATGGGGATGTTTACATTAGTTCTGGATTATTCCATGACTATGCTGGTCAAAGACTTTTTATTGATAAACTAGTTATAGAATTAGGCAAGTCCCTAGTTATAGAATTGGATTCTATAATATCTAACATATCTTTTAACTAAGTGATTGCTGTCAATTTTATATTGTGTAAAAATTTTAGTAATAAAATATAAAGCCATAATAAATATAATCTATAGTCAAAGTTTATAAAGATTATATTTAAGTCATTTAATATAATTCTTATAAGTCCGAAAATTGTCTATGAAGAAGTCAGTGTTTAAAATCTGTCACCGTGTAATAAAGCATATAATTGCATATAAATAAAAAGGATAGAGAACTGCAGCAATGTGTATACCTCACAACCATCTTTCCTTCTATTAAAATATCAAATGTAGGCTTCTTGTGTTAAAAAAGGAATTTCACATTTTCATAAAAATCACTTTTAAATTATATATTTTAATATTTTACAATGTGGAAAATAAGTAGGTAGAAAATAAGAACACAATAACATTTAATGCTATATTTAAAATATTTCAATAAAATAGTTACTTCTATTATTCTAAATATTATATTTGGTGTAATTAGCATAATACATTTCTACAATTTACAATTTTGCTGAGAAACAGAAACTAAATTTTACAACTTGTTTATAAAAACGTGGGAAAAAATTATGAATACAAATAAAACTAGCAGCAATGTGTCATGTAATTAGAAAGATAAAGCTAACGTTAAAAATTTTTTAGTGCCTAAAGCAGTTTTTTTAAAATGATGAGAATTATTAAAGTTATGAGTTTTGTACAATTTAAATATACTCTAAAACTCAATATTAATAAAAAAATTATATAACACATATCATTGTTTTCAATGTAAAAATATTTTCATCTTGAAACAAAATTGAAAAAATAATTAAAGTGGCTTATATGTGAAAATAATTGAAAGTGAGAAATTAAGACACAAGGAACGCTTTTATTGTTCATAAAACGCCAGATATGCACACATTCCTACTTTTTTGTGGTGGGCCATTATGTCATCTCAACTATTTCTCATTTGGTGAATTTAAATCAATGCCTTAATATTATTTGAGCATATTTTTTTGTGCTATAATACAAAATGATTTTAAGTTAGATTTTGGTAGAAAATAGCCAGAGCCCATTTGGCTGCTACTTTTCTTGGAAGAGAAAAAAAAAATAAAAGCTTTATCTTAATTAAAGTTTAATTAAGGATCACGTTTGGCAGTACTTTTCACACCGATCTACACCAGCAGATTTTCTAGGGCTTAACTTTATCGTGCAGAAAATCCTCTTTTATTACTCCCAACCTGTTGTAAAAGCTGTTGGCACAGAGCGGTGGTTGCTTCATTCAGACGCCTTGTTTGCCACTGGAAATATCCCAAGTCTCTAGAGATAGCACCACAGTGGTTCAATTTATTATCTGTCCTACCACTACAAGACTCCAGCTCATTATTAATGATACTATTCATTAATTTCTTGTTGGGCTGATGTTGTTATTTATTAAAATATTAAAGAATGCCCCTGGGACACATGCGTAATGAGGGACACCTCAGTTCCGTGAGCGGTACCAGCTGAAGGAATGAATGAACACACTACAGATTTACCCACCCTGCGCCACACCAATACTCCCTCATTAGTCCTGCTACATCTCTGAGTGACACTGTAAATTCATTTTGTGCTCTGTCCAATCAGAGCTTAATACAAATGCAGGGCCTCCATTTTTTTTTTTTTTTTTTTAATGAGCCATTCCTATGCAAAATGAATTGACTACTGTCTAACTCATCTAATCCTCCTGTATTTTGGGGGAAGAACTAAATTGCCTGTATTTATATAGGAGATAAATAAAAGTTGACATATATTTTTCTTTTCAGCCTTACATTTGGAAAATTTCAAATAATAAATTCTCCATCTTAAGAACCTGCTACCTTAGTTAACTAAATCCCAGCATGACATTTAAACATGTGATCGTCGTACTTAAAAAAGCCTAAACAAGCAGTTTGTACACGGCGGTGGTCATTTGATGTGTGTTTGCACATGCATTCAGGTGCAGCTTACAGAAATTCTAAGGATGGTTGATATATTTGCTCACCCGTTTAATACATGGGTATGTAAAGACATCTTTTGAGTGTGCTCAAATGTACACGGTAATATAAAAGAGGAAATACGTGAAATGTTAACCACATTTTTAACTATTTGGGGAAAAAATAATATTAAAACTTTTTTCTCAGAGGAAAAAAAAATCTTATTTGATTCTCTTGCTGGTCATTTAATGCACAGTGAAATCTGCATAACAATTGAGGTAGCATCTGAAGGTAAAGTTTTAATTTGTTCTATATGGTTGCTATTTTCTCTCCTGTGCAAATAATTATACTCTGGTGAAGAAATACTACACTGTTTTGAGGGGATTAACTGGGCATAATTGCTGCCTGTTTTGATCCTTTTTTTAATAATGGATTTTTTCAATCTGTATCTGGTAGACAGCTTTGTAGGGATAATTTAAAAGCTTGTATAGATGCCTATGCAATCTTTATACTGCGAATTTATACCTGTTTGTTTCTGAGCCAAAAAATAAAATAAAAGGCATTTTATTTGTATGATGGAATTAAAGGTGTACATTGCAAATCTTAACCTATCTTTTTCTAAAACAATAAATTGTGGTTGTTTTAATCCCATCCAATAGTTTATAGTTCAATATACATTATTTCTACAGTATATTATGTTGGAAGTGAGTGTATTGCATGTTTTATTTTGAAGTACTGACTCATTTCATGAAATAATTTTCCTGGCCAGTGTGTAGGTGTTCAAAATAATTTGCAAAAATAAAGTATGTCAGTTAGGCTGCAAAATATTACATTTGTCTAAATTTATAAGTCTTGAACTATTAGTGACCTGATTTTCAATATTTAGTACATTTGCTTCACAACAGTGGCTTAGAAAGGTACTGATTTTTAGGGCATATAATTTTTTTCAAGTCCTGAATAAAATAGATGCTATCTTTCTATTTTAATTTACTGGTATTGGTCACATTTAAGAAGGGTCTAAGAATTTTTTTCTTCAGAGTAAAAAGAACCATTATGACCAAATGCTGTATTTGGTTCTTATAACTGCATATCAAAAGTTATTTAATAAAACTTCAATTATGAAAAAAAGAAATAAGAAATTTCCTTAATTATATCAAATAAAAATAGAAGTTAGAAAGATGAAGATTGAGAGGAGCAATGATCAGATTTGAACAAAATCATGAAAATGCAAGGAGACAGAGATTATCATCGTCATCATCATCATCATTATTATTATTATTAATATACATATTTTGGAAACACTTTTATAAGGTGTTTTGTGTCGAATTGATTAAATGATAATAAAGTAATATAATAGCAAAAATATTTATTACTATAATTCCTCTTAGGAAGCAAGCTGCATTCTTTTTGAAAATAAATGCTTGGAGTGGAAAATAAAACAAAGAGGCCCTCAGGTGAGGGGAGAAATGTTCAATGAAATATTAGGTTTGAGAGGAGGAGAGTGGTAGAAAGGGAGAAAAATATGTTTCTTTGGAGAGAAAGCTAGTGGGAAAATGTGACAGAAAGAGGGGCTGCTGGATGGCTATGCTGTGTACCCTTTCTCCCAAAGTCAAAAGAACCTACTAAAATCATCAAATGCTATTGGGGAAGGATTTTGGAGTGGGAATCAGTGACATGCTTGCTTTCAGACAAAGATGAAAAATGCTTATGTAAATACAGAAATGCTGAAGTAGAGAGAAAATGTGGTTATCAGGAGATAGACCAAAAGTAACAAGTTATTTTATGGTTGGGAAACTCTCAGTCAACAGCAGGATAACACAAATTTCTACAGGTAGAGCAAGGAGAATTTATTCTTAAAGATATTTTTCAGCCCATCAAGTCCTCTTATTTACAGATAATTAAAAACACGTTAAGAAGTTGAATGGTACACCTAGTTGAACACTATTTAGTGTAGTTAGTGTAATTTCCACTCATGTTTACATAGGCTTCTGGTGTTAAGAAATAGTATAGAATTAAATTATATAGTGAAGGTCTGTGATATAATTATGCATAATTTATGTTATATATCTACTTAATATATGTATATATATATGTTTATATATACATATATGTAATAGCTAACACAATTTGGGGCAACACAGTTCCAGGATTTATTTAAATGGGTAAGACTAAAATTGTAAGAAGTAGTTAGACATTATAAAAAAAATATTCTTGAATCATCATCAGAGAAAAATATGTGGTATTTATTGACCAGTGGTATGATTCTTAAAGTTTTAGGTCACTTTGATTACTTTATGTGAGAAAGCATTCATTTACTTCATTATATATTTAAATTTTAGATTAAATAGTAAGAGCAAGATTAAATAGTAAAAGCAAAGTTCTTCATGAGTTATCAAAAATTTTCTTTGAGATTACTTTTAAAATTCTAAGTTAAAGTATCTGTTCATTGGCATGTTATCCACTTTAAATGACAGTAGTTATATTTTGAGAGTCATTTTAGAATTGAAAATGTGAAATACCTTCATGTTTCTTTTGCAGTGTAATCTTAATCCTTTGAATTAGAAAGCAAGACCAGAATGCACTGTGTGGTTAAGTTACCAGCCAAAATTTTTGTTAACTTTCATAGTCAACTTATATAAAAATATATAAATAAGTATAATTATAAAAATACCATGTAAAGAGGAAATATCTACAAGGCATCATTTAATGTTTTTTTTTTAATATATGCCAAAGAGACTATATTGACAATTTAGTAAGATCAAATTGTGAACTTATTTATGACAAAAAGTGAATTTATTTGACAGATTAAACTATGAACATTTTTTTATCTCATTTTATCATATTGTTTTTGGCAACAAACCACTATTATTTTCTTTTCTTTTAAATACTATTAATATTTGTATTCACCAAAATGATTCACAGGAAATAATAAGAACTTAAACTGAAGTATATTTTAGAAGAATTTCTTTTCTTCATTTATATTTTAAATCATGTTTGATTTTTTAGTTGCCAGATGTTAAACCTAATAAAATAATCTTTTTTTCTCCCTAGCCATATCTTTCTATGCACATTTAGAAATAAGTTGCACCATATTTTGTACAGAGTTCCTATCCAAACAAACTGAGGAGTTTTAAAAACGTTAATGAAAATGATTATTTAAAATAGCAGAACTAAAGAGGCAACTTATAATACGTAATCCTTCTAAAAAAAATATTTGATTGCTACCTCAACTCTTACTTTCTGGTAAATTAAATCTAATTTAATAAAAATTCTAAAAAGTTTGCTTTTCAAATAAATAAAAATATAATTTCTGTTATCAATATATGGAAAATAATTTTATTCTTTGGATTAGAGGGTGAAGAATGAAAGTCTTGTGCTTGGAAAAGAAATGTCCTAGTGTAACTCCAGTAGAAGTGATTATTCATCAATAACTTAATTATTTGAGGGAATGAAGTGTTTTAAAAATATGTATGTATACAAACACACATACACACGAGTCTTAGAAAAAGCATAATGATATTTTTCAGTTTTATAAGAAAAATCAAGATTTTACTAATACAAATAATAATTTTGAAATCTGGTCTGTCAGTTTCCCTAAGTCAATAGTTGTTTAAGAAGTCTCCTTTACAATAGTGAATTTAGCTACCTCTCTTTATTCTTTTGTGCATCTGATTAAATTTTCTTTACTTACTTGGAATGATCTCTTTGAAAAATGATAAGTATATTTTGAATTTAAAGTTGTAGCATTGTTTATTTTTAATTAAAAAAAATTGTGTTAATAACCCTGTCTCTAAGCTAAGCCATACTCATTGCAGACATCAACTAATGTATTGTAATATGATCATTTCTGTTTTTCAGGAAAAGACCTAGAGACATAAAAATACTGCTTTGTGCCATTCAGCAGAGAGAGTATTGCCATGATGAGATCTGAGTCCAATTCTGGGATCTAGTACAGTGTCTTGTCTCTGTCTATCACACTGAGCAACTGTGTGTAGGAGGGCATGGTAGTTCGTGACCACAACTGCAGAATGTAGAGATGCAACTGAAACTCCATCATTTCTGATAACCCATTAAAGATTTCTTTACCTACAATTGTTTTTTTCTTTTTTACTTATGAGGTAAGAAAGGGCAATTTTGATGTGTTAATTACCAAGAATTTCTTTGAAACTAATAAATAATAAGAATTCAACCTTATTATTATTGGAGTTCAACCGACCCCAAGTAAGGTAAATACATAGAAAATCACACTTAAGTATATCATAGCCAAATTGCTAAATATCCAAGATAAAGAGAAAATCTTAAAAGCAGCCAGAGAAAAAAGACACAATATGTTCAGGGAAGGAGCAACCATAGGATTGAAAGATGATTTCTAAGCACAAACCACAGAAGTGAAGATTACAATGAAAAACTAGTTTTAAAATTCTGGGGCTAATAACTGCCAGCTTGAATTCTATATTCATGGACAAAATCACTGAAAAATGGAACCAAATAAAGACATTTTAAGAAAGGTTAAAAATGGTAGAGTTCATTGCTGAAAGACCCACACTTTAGAAAAAAGTAAATGAAAATCGTCAGATTGAAATAAAACCTTCTAGATAAAAAGCATGGAATTGCAGAAAGATATAAAGTAAATATGTGGGTAAATACAACAGACATTTAAAAAACTTTTTAAAAAAATTATATAAAGCATCAAAAATAATGACATAGTATTGGGTGTGTAACATATAGAGGTCAAATACAGCACCTGACAGCGCAAATTACAAGAGAGAATAAATAGAAATGTGCTATTGCTAGGTTCTTATATTATTCATGAAATGATAAAATACTAATTTGATGTAGGTTCTAATTGGTTAAAAATGTGTATTGTAATTCTGGAGTGGCTAACAAAAAGTTGTAACTAAAAAGCTGGTAGCAGATTTAAAATGGAGTCCAAAAAATTTTTGATTAGCCCAAAAGAAAGCAAGAAAAGGAGAAGAAAGAAGCCATGAATAAATGGGCAAACAGAAAATGAATAGCATAATATATTTAAACTCAGCTATACAAGTTATAACATCGACTCTGATAAAAAATCTAGTTAAAAGAGTTTGTCAGGCAGTACAAATAAGACCCAAATGGTATATATTTGTGTGTGTGTGTGTGTGTGTGTGTGTGTAATACATATGTATGTTTATGTTATATATATTTACCTATGCCAAGATAAAAAAATAGAAAAACCTATATTTCATTATATTTATATATGATAAAGTAGACTTTAAATCAAAAAGAATTTTCAGAAATGATGTCAGACATTTCAAACTGGCAAGTGGGTCAATTCATCAGGAAGACTTAATGATACTAAATGTATATGCAATTAATTACCTAACTACAAAAATACATAATGGCACATCAGGAGAAATACACAAAAAAGGAGAAATAGAAAAATCTACAATTGTAGTTAAAAATGTGTAAAAACTCAGTAATTTTGAGAACAAGAATACAATCAGTTATAAAAGTTATTAAAAATATGAGCAATATTAACCAAATTGAGCTAATTAACATTTATAGAACACTATACCCAACCATTGCAGAATACATAAGCACATAGAATGTTTATCAAAATAGGTCACATGTTGAACTCTAAAAAGACTATCATAGTTTGTTGAGTAGTGCTAAGAGAGAATGATTTAAAAATGTTCCTGCATAATGTGGGAGGAGGGCAGTAGGAAGAGGGATATTACTGGCAAGCCCTCCCCATTATCTCCATGGATCTGCACATTTCAAATGGCACCAGGCTGTTTGGGTTAGTTTCACCACTGTCTTATCTTTCATGTCTCTCCAGGCAGAAATACTTGCAGACTCTGAAGAAGTCATAATCCACCTCATTTCCAGATTCGGCCTGGGAGTTGTCTTCTTATCTTTGAGGATACGGTTTATATTCCCTCTTCATTGGGAAGATTTTCTTGTCATGCAAAGTTGTGATGCTCTGCTGTTTATTTTCAAAATTTCTTGTGCTTTCTATGCCCAATATAGTTCTTATTACATTATATTTTCTTACTATATTTCTAACCCAAGTTTAAACAAACCTATAGATTTTGTCTTTCTTGGGGAGACAATTTATATCTGCAATGCCTGGTACAAAAAATACTTTTTGAGTTAATAAAATGATTAAGAAAAAATAAAAGTATTTATGAGTATCAATATATATATATATCTTTGACCCTTGAACAACCTGAATGTTAGGTGAGCTAACCTCTGAGCAGTAGAAAGTCCATGAATAACTACAGTTGGCCCTCTGCACACACAGATTCCCAGCTGTGTAGCTGGCACCCAACTTAAGTTTGAAGTGTGCGGGTCAATTGAACTGGGGTCAATTGAACAAAACCCAGTATAAGTGGACCCGCACAGTTCAAACTAGCAGTGTTCAAGGGTCAACTGAGCAGAGGCAGTGTTATCAGAAATGGTAGTTTCTTTGTTTCATCTCTTTACTTAAGCCTCTCCTTGTTCTTTTGAGTGACAATGATTTTCTCTGAAATGGTAGAGAAAAAGACTTTTTAAAAATGATTATGCAGAACATACGTACTTCTCAAACACATTCTTATTTGAGCTAGATATATACAGAGAAATATTATCCTCCCTTTCTCTATTTAATTAAATATTTATTGAGAGTTTGATATGTGCTAAGCATGGCATGGCTGGGGGAGAGGATTAAAAATAAATCAGAAAATTTTTGTGACTCTTGAAGATATTAAGATACATGAATATAACACATGTATATTAATAGTCCTATTATAATGTAAAGTAATTGTCTCATTAGGTATAAATGAAGTTCTATAGGAGTTTCAATGAAGGAGGGATCTGATTAATTACTCCAGTTTTGGGTGGGATAGGAAACCTTCAGGGCTGATTGTACATTTGACATGACTGCAGAATGAGTAGGATTTGGGCACAGTGAGGTAGTGTAGAGGAACTGCTCGAGCACCGGCATAGAGATGGCAAAGCAAAGTCCATGAAAGGAAAGTTTTTCAGTTTCCTGATTACAGAGTGCAGGGTCTTTGTTGAAAGAAAGGTTGGAATGGTGTGACTGACATTAATATTACCAGTCTGCATTTCATTATGCTTATGGGTATTGGATGATACTCTACATTTCCTAAAATCAAATAATTTGTTTCAATCTCTTGCAAGTTAGATGATGTATCTGTTGAGATCGATTGTTGCTGTTTCTTAGTATATAGGTTGCTGAAATACATTCTCAAAAATTTAAACCTAAAATTTAAAATCATAATCTTTCCATAAAAGCAATTTGAAGGAAACTAGTTAAAGAAGAACTCTAGCCTTCTGGGTAGAAATGTCTTCCACTATTTCTATATGAATTCATGATATTCTGAGAACATTTTCAGAATCACATTTTAAAAAAAATCTGGTGTAGCCTGTAAACCATTTCCTGAGGGCTGATGCATACTCCACTGTGTCAATAAAGTAGCAATTTTACGTTAGGAACTGGACAGTTGCAAAGTGAATAAATTGTTAATGCTTTTTGATCCAAGTTTGTTTCGCTATGTAAAATATGGAGGAACTAGTTTTATAAAAGAAATAAAAAATCTGACCATTATAATTGAATGTTGTTGAATTGCTACTGCTAGGATCTCAGGGAATCTGTAGTGAGGGTTAATAACTCTCGGAGAGGGAAAAAATTTTTATATCCTCAGCAATCTGCAGGACTGTGAAATGTTTCCAAGGTAATTTTCTTGAAGTTAAAGTTGGGGTTATTAAGGTTCACTTAGCAGATAAAGTTTGCTACAATTTTCTGGGACTCTATGATAAGATGACAAGACTTCTAATTTCTAAAACCAGGGCAGAATACTAGAGGGCCATGAACCACACTCTGGGGATATTTCCAGTGTTTCTCTTTCACATGGAGTCCAATTGACATAGAAATTTGAAATTGCTCAAGCTGAATTTTACACAAAAAGCCATCTTGCATTCTTACATTTTTTTTTCACAATTAGATTTTGATAGATTTCACAAATACAGATTCATGAAAACAATGAAAATATTAATTAGTTTCAGGCTTTATGTGTATTTCTATTTATCAAGATTTAATATTAACTTTTATAGAAATACTTGGAATAAATATTTACTATTTAAAAAAATCTTTTAGTGAGGACAGATTTGTTTCTCAATAAACAAAACTCAACAAGCATTTTTTTTTAATTGAAAGGAACATTTGCAGCAGCAAAAGTCATTTGAACATGACAAAAATATTCTAGATTGTATTTGATATTAGAATCAATTGTATCATGGTTCAAAAAAATTCACATTTAAGTAGGACAATTTGAATTGAGGTAACGTTCTTAAAAACTGGCTGAACTTCTAAATTTTAACTAAATGGCTAACCAAAACAATATTGGTTTGAAAGAGTCCTCTTCGACTTGTCTTAAGAAAGTGATGTGTTTTCTCATGAATGGGATAGTATATCAAGTGGCATATAGTTTTCTTTCAAGCTAGATCATTGAAATAAGATTAATTAGACCACCACAATATTCTGATAAGAAAATTATTTTGTTGAATAGACAAACATTGCTTTTTTCCCTCTATTTTAAGATACAATTTAAATACACTAAAATTCACTGCTCTTAGTGTTCTATTCTATGAATTTTGACAAATACATACAGCTTTAAATTATAAATACTTCAAATTACAGAAAAATTTCATCAACCTCAAACTTCCTTATGCTTGTTTCAGTCAGCTCTCACTTCCAGCCTTGTCTCTGGCAACCATTGATCTGTCTTCTATCCCTAGAGTTTTGCCTTTTCCAGAATTTCATTTAGATGGAATCATACAGAGTGAGGTTTTTTCACTTAGTATTGTGCATTTAAGTTTCATTCATGTAATCATGTGTATCAGCAATTTTTACTTTGTTGTTAAGAAGTAATATCCCCTTGTTTATTCCCTTGGGTACTCCCACTGCCATTAGATGATTTTACTTTTTCCCTGTTTTTGGTGATTATAAAGAAGTCATTACAAATATTTGCATTCAAGTTTTTATGTAAACATGATTTTATTACACTGAGTTAATTCCTAGGAATGGAATTCTTTATGAAAGATATAAATATTGTTTTATATTGTATACACAAAGAAAATATTAAGTATTTTTGAAAATCATAAATTTTGAAGTACTCAAGTGAACTTATTTGGCTGGTGTGGAAGAATGTAATACTTTTAAAAATTATAAAATTATGTTTATATATTGACTTAATAACAATATAATTCTTAATTTTATTTGAAAATTTAAGATACTCTGATTTAATTAATTATTTTTGTCTTCTACAAATTTAATGTAGTTTAATATTGGACTTTGAATTCTGGATAGAAAACAATTGAAATATTATCTTGAAAATTTTAGTTAATAGAAATACTATCAAAATGTAAGATAGGTTAAAATTAAAAATACTCTTAATAGATTATAAACATTATCATTCTCTTAGAGAATAAAATTTTTTGGTATTACTATAGCAAACAGTAATTCTAATTACTCATACATTCAAACTATGAGACATTATGTCTCTCTAAATCTTTTAATCTAAAATTTGACGTGGAATTTTTGAGATTTTCATAGCTTCTTTTAGTTAAAAAAAATCTAAATACTGATGATTCTATACTCCCTAAAAATTCATTTTTTACAAACTGTGGTTAGTTTCTTATGTGATTTGCTGCTAGTATCCCAGATGTCAAGATTTCTGCCCCAGATCCTTGTGGTTTTATTTACTGGGAGACTATCTGATAATGAGAGCTTGAGGTTTCCTTGCCAGAACGTGAATGACTTCCCAGAGTTTAGCATAACAGAGTGCAAAATAGATACAGAAACTGTGTGATACATGATTTTCTCAGAGAGGTGTTCTTTTCAGTGTGTTAATAGAGCATTTTTCTCATTAGAGTCTGTGTGAAAACCTTAATTATCTGGTCAGAGGATGGCTGTTTTGCCTAGATCACCTTTACTATCAAGTGTTGTCTTCTAGCTTCTGTGAAGGTTGGCTGCTAATAGCTTATCGCTGCCTCTGCCCCCTCCTACTTAAAAAAAAAAAAGAATTACCCTCTTATTAAATAGTAGCTATCTGACATAGAAGGTAACATCTCCCCTACACCCACAATCCAGGCAAAACTTAGTCAGTGGTTGATTGACAAAGGGATATGAAAAGCTAGCTACGTTGCCACAAAGTAGGATTACATTTGTGGTGCAATTTGGGCCCTCCAGGGGGATCAAATTGAAGCTAGCATCCAGTTAAAACTATATTTTGCTCCCCAAAACACTTTTTAGAAGATCATTTGCATCAAAGTGTCTGTCTTAATCTCTACTACTGACAAATATTATTGATGTTATTTAATCCATAATTTCCCCAATTTATTCAACAGTGGTATAATTTTTCCTTACAGTAATATGCTATATATCTTCGTTCTAGTGTTTCCCAGAGTATATTTGGGAAAAAAGCTTGCTTTGAATATGTAATTCTTCATTTAGGCAGAAAATACACAACATTTAGAATTGAAAAACTATATCTAGCTCTTCCAGGACAATGCCACTTTTGGTTGAGGCTCTTGAAACTCTAACAATTACCTTGACTTAAAAGGATGAGTTACAGAACATTTGAAGTTTCAGTCAAGACATCAAAATAGAGCAATATTTTTTAGGAAACACTCTTTGTCAATATGATCAGCTCTTCTTGAATATTCTACCTTGGTAAATTGCAATTCTGACTCCCTTATATTAGCATTTACCTATCTTTTCTCTGATTGCCTATTGCACAGTAGAGTCTAGGATTCACTTATTGTCTAGGGTAATTAAGTTTTTATCTCTTAAGAGTGTCTTGGTTTGATAATAAATTCTATGGTTATCAAAATCTCAGTAATTTTACTTGTCTGACTCTGAGACTCTTTCTAAATCTGATGTGATACCCGATGTCATCATGTGCTATTATTGAGTTTGCCACCAATGATGACATTTTGATATTGTGTGAATCTGTTCTTCCTAATATCCTCAGCCCACTTGATACATTGGCATTTATTATAAAAACAAATTGAAATAATTATGTTCAGAAAGAAGTTATTAAACTTGTTTAAATGGATAAATGATTAATATAAAAATATAGTTTCCTTCTTACCGATAGTTTTAACATCTGCTTGCCCCATCACCAATTCTTTTTTTTCCACTTCTTTAGAGAAACAGGAAATTTGTACTTTTTTGTGAAATTCTAGTTCTAAGATAAAATGGTGTGAGAACATCACTATTTATGCCAACTTGGAGCTGAAATGGTGTGAAAATATCAAAAGTGTTGAATGTAAAACAAACTTTTGGAGAATATATCTACAATCAAAAAATAGGTCACTTATAGCTCAAGACTGTAGAAGTAAGTAACCAAGATATAAGAAATTTCGCTGAGTTTGACAAATAGTAAAAGAAACAATATTTTAAGAACTTTAAAACATTCTTTGTTCTCATAGAATGAAAAATAAATTTTTTTTCTATGCACTGAACAATCATTTTATATTATTTTCCTTTGAACTTAAAACACAAAACTAATTCATGTATTTCAAATTTTTCCATTGAATTGCATAATATGATACCATAAATGCTCCTTAAATATGTCTTTTGTGTGTTGCCGGTGGAACTCATGTTTTACTGTATATGAAGTGGGCTAAGGGAGTATAAGAACCAATTCATTCACTAATGCTCAGGAGTGATGAAGTCGCATACCTCTGTCAAGGAAAGCAGCATACTTTCTTATTTTGTTATAATATTTGCTTTGACAAATTTCCTTCTGCAGTTTTATGTTGATTTGTAATACAAAATTCCACAAAAAGTGGTAAAACTTTTCATTAATATGTTGAGTTCTCCAGAGATTTCCTATGCCTGGTATTTTTGACTCTACAGGTATTCTAATAAGAAATAAATACTTTTAAAATAGTGATATATGCAAACATAAAATAGTGACAAAATTTAAAGTTGATTTAAGTTTTCTGATACTTGTCTGTAGGGCTCCATCCACCATACAACTCTCACAATAATAAACAAACAAACTCATTAACATTAAGAGACTATTTTTTTAAATCAAAAATATATTACTAGTTTTTTTAAAAGTTGCAAACATATCATTATTTAGTTTATACTAGAAAAAATATGGAACACCATTGTTTCTTAGATCAAACTTCATAATTACTGAGAACAGTATTAGAACCCTTAGATCTAGCTCCATGACTTCTAAAAAAATAATTGCATCAGAGACTTAACTACTGATGAGGCAGAAATGTGAAATAGTCCCAGAAACCCTCAACTCAAACAATTATAAAAGCCAGATAAAATAATATATATACTTAAGGATACTAAAAATTTTTCAATGACAGAACTAGAAGAGAGTTTACAGATTCCTGGCCCAAGTGTGCTGCCTTACCCCCAAAACTATAGCTAAAAAAAATAACATTGGAAAAACTACAATATACTAGGAAAACAAAAGATTTATCAGCTAAAGTTACCAGAGATTAACATTCAGGTCTGAAAAACATCTAGAAATTTAAGAGAAATCGAAACTGTGAAAAAATAGAATTAGACTTTTTTAGAACATATAATGTCCAAGTCCCTGGCTGACTGTTAAGTTATTCATGTGCAAAAGACACCACAAAAGGCACAATAAAAAGGAATGCAGAGACCAGGGAGAAAAATACTTTTGAAATTTAGATCAATAGGGAGCCAGAACTGTGAATTTGATGCTTTTCTTAGACAAGTGGGTTCTCCAATTGTGAGTATCTTGGGATGCAGAAAGCCTGACCTGTAAAATTACAGAGTTCAAAGCCAGCAGAGTAGCTGGAAATAAGGTATCCTGAAAAACAAGAACATGTGCCAAATTTTGTAGGTAAAAGAGACTCCCACAGGGATTAGGTCGGATAAAAATGCATCAGTGAGAAAGCATAAGAACAAGCACAGATACAAGTAGCTGCATAGTCTAGCATTTGATTATGGGCCAGTGAACTACTGACTAGGACAAAAATCCAATAATCCTGAGGAGAACGTTGCCCATTGTCTTTACAATAAATTATCCAAAATGTGCATATAACATTCAAATCACCAGACAGACATATGGGAAAACAGAAATGTATGACCCAAATGCAGGCACAAATATTAAAAATTAAAAAGAAACAGTCAATATAATCTTATTCATAGTAGGTCTAGATATTAAAATGAGCAGAGAAAGATTTCAAAGCAGCCATTTTACAATATGTTCAAAGAATTAAAAAAATATATTTAAATATTTGAAGGCAAATATGGTATCAAAAATTGAACAAATGATCAATCTTGACAGAGAAATTCAAACTATTAAAAAGTAACAGATCTAGAGTTTAAAATTACAATTATTGAAATAATAAGGTGAGCATAACAGCATGTCGAAGATGACAAAAATACTGTCTTAAAGTTTACCTTAAGTAATTTACTATTTTACTAATTGACTATTAATTCTAGATAAATTAACATAAGTTTAAGAATCATACTGCTATTCTTTTTATAAAATTAAATTAAATTAATTTTTTTTTTAGGCGAAGCAACCCTTGGTTGATCTCACAGATTGCAAGGACCTCGTCAGCTTGCAATCTTTTATTTTTTATTTTTATTTTTTAAACTTACAGCACCTTGTCTTCCTAAGTGGTCTCTCATCCATGTACTAACCAGGCCTAACCCTGCTTAGCTTCCTAGGTCAGATGTCATACCGCTATTCTTAGAGCACCAGTAAAATTACAGTAAAAAAAATATAGCTAAAAATCAATAGAAGCCTTAAAATGGAATATTACAAAATATTTAATTAACATAATGAAAGGCTGAAATGTAAGAACAGAAAAACAAAAATACATAGAAAATGATAAGTAAAAATATAATCATATCAATAATCATAACAAGTGTAAATAGACTAAAGATGCCAATAAAAAAGCAGAAATTGTCAGTTTATATAAAAAAGCAGTAGCTGATTATATGTAGTCTCCATGAGCTGTACTTTATCAAAATAAAAGGCAAAAGACTAGAAATAGATATTCAAAGAAAACAGTAAGATGAGTAAATGAAAGTGACTACATTAATATCATACAATAGAGTTCCAGAAAAGGAAACAAGAAATGTCTCAAATCAAAGACCAAAGCCTACATTTAAGTAAATAAAAAAAGAATAACTAAGTCAAAAGTAAACAGAAGAAAAACATAATGAAGATAATAGCAGAAATCAGTAACATAGAAAAGATGAATTTGAATAATAATGTTGTTAGATAGTGAATATTTGTGTTCCCTCAAATTTCATATGTTGAAATTTGTTGAAATTCCTAATGTGATGATATTAGAAGTGCGGCTTTGGGGAAGTAATTAGGACATGAAGGTAGAGCCCAAATGAATGGGATTATTACCTTTATAAAAGAGACTCTAGAAAGCTCCTTGAGCTCTTCTACCATGTGAGGACACAATGAGCAATGAGAACACAGTGTCTAGGGTCCAGGAAGCTGTCTCTCACCAGATGCCAAATCTACCTGAATACAAAATACAAAAATAAAACAGAAAACAAACAAAAAACTAAACAACAGAAAAAAATTCAATGAAATGAAAAAGTAGTTTTTTACAAAATACTGAGATTTATATACTATTCTAAACTGATAAGAAATAAAAAGAGAACACAAATTACCTAAATTAGCATTGAAAGAAAAGACATCACTATAGATGTTACAGAAGTCCAAAGGTAAATAAGGAAATATTATGAACAACTTCTTTTGCCAATAATTAGGTGACCTGCATGAAATGAACGCATTTGGTATACAAAAATTAACTATTTCTATCTCCTAACAATGAAAAAGTAGAAAATAAACTTTAAAAAATTTTTTTAAATTGACATCAGAAATTAGAAAATACTTAGGGATAAATATCAGAAAAAAAATAAACAACTATTACTTTGAAAATAACAAAACATAGCTAAAAAGTTAAAGAATACCTAAACAAATAGAAAGATATAACATATTTATGGATTAGAATGTTTATTATTTTAAAGATATCAATTCTTTTCAAATTGATGTGTAGATTCTATGCAATTGAAATAAAAACTTCTGTGGAATTTTTAGTAGAAATTCTCAATTTGAAATTATTAACTTACATAAATACTTTAAGATTTTAGAAGAGAAAAATTAATTTTGAAAAATAAGGAAAAAAATGGAGAACTTAGACTACTGATTTTAAGATATTTCAGACAGGATAAATTCAGGAGAAGAATACACAAATAGGTGAATGGAACAGAAAAGAGAGTCTAAAATCAGATCAAGCCATTTATTGATTTTGACATAAATGAAAAGATCATTCAGTGGGTAGAGAATATTTTCAATAAATTGTGCAAAAACAATTAGATAACTATGTATAAAAAATGTATATTTCTATCTCTCATGCCATCTACAAAGTTAATTCAAAATAGATTATAGGTTTCAATGTAAGACATAAAACTCCAAAAATTCTAAAAGAAAACATAAAAATAAATTTTTGAGACATTGAATTGGGCAAATATTTATTTAAAAGAATGCAAAAACCATGAACAATAAGAGGAAAAAATAAGTAGAAATTTTATCATTAAGAACTCCAAGTCTTCAAAAGATGCTAAGAAAAATAAAAATGCAAGTCGTTAACTGGGAAGAAAATACCTCCAATACATATGCTTGTATCCACATCATATAAAGAGCTTTTACAACACAATAATATAAACAACCCAATTAAAAATTTGCTCAAAATATTTGAATTCATACTTTGCTAAAGAAGAAATGCGAATGATAAAGACACACATGAAGAGATGCTCAACATCAACACTCACTGGGGAAATGCAAATTAAAACCGAAATGATTTATTACAATATACTCACTAAAATGACTAAAGCTAAAAAGAGTAAAAATACCAGTCTTGATGAGGATATGAAACAACTGAAACTCTCATTATACCTTATGGGTATGCAAAATAATACAGCACTTTGGAAAGTGAGTAGTCTCATAAATTAAACATACACTTACCATAATACTCAAAACTCTCTCCGGTATTTATCCAAGAAAATTAAAGGCTAATCACAAAAAGATGTGTATGCAATTGTTCATCGTAGTTTATTTAGAAGAGCAAAACTTGGAAATAACCTAAATATTTATCAACTGAAGAATGAATAAACAAATTGCAGTACCCACATACTATGGAATTCTATTCAGCAGTAAACAAAGAATTGTGCTAAAAAAAAGCTAGACGTACAAGACTACATATTGCCTGATTCTAGTCACATAAAATTCCAGAAAAGAAATAACTACAGTGACAAAAGGGCATTTAATAATTATTTGGGAAGCTGGAAATGTCTTACACTGTGATTATGTTGGTAGTAATACAAATCTATACTTATGTCAACATTAATTGAAATTTACACTTAAAATTACCGAGGCATTGTATATAAATTATGCCTCAAAAATATGTAAACAAGAAAAGTAAAAAATTTATATCAGAATACAACTGAGAAAAATTTGTCTAAATGCAAGTGTATATATTGGGTAGAGGACTACATGTTAGTGAATGGAAAGACAAAGAAATGGCAAAATTTGATGTGAGTCTAAGGTTGAGAATGAGTTCATAATCTGGTATTATAATTAGGGAAAATGTGTTGGAATTGATTGCAAAACCTAAAATTATTTGTTCTTTGAAAACTGTATGAACCTCTCCTATTAAATTTTTAATTTAGATAATCCACAATATTTTTTATTTCTTTTATATTTATTTTTTACACATTTCTATCACTACCCATCAATTTTGTTGATTAAATTTACCTAGAAAATATGGTCTCTTTTATTTAGACTTTGTTAGTTAACATAAAATTATCTTTAAAAATTTTGAAAACCTCTGAATTGGAGATTGTGTCATTATTTTTCATTCCCAACCTTCAATATTTAGTATTCTAAACTTCACATTCTGTTGATTATTTATTTTATTTGTTTTAGTAACACTATTTTCTGGCTTATTTAAAATATTTTTCCAAATTTATTGATATAAATGATGTATAACATTGTGCCAATTTAAGAACTACAACATAATAATTTGATATATGTATTTATTGCAAAACGATTGCCACAATAAAATTAGTTAATACATCCAACACCACACAGAATCAAAGTTAAAAAAAAGAAACAATTTTGTGGTGAGAACTTTTAAGATCAACTCTCTTAGCAAATTGCACAACTAGGAAAAAATGAATAAATTCTTAGAAACATACAATCTTCCTGAATCATAAACTGAATCATAAAAAAAATCTAGATAAAACAATAATGAGTAAGAGAGATTAAATAAGTAATCAAAAACTTGCAACAACAACAAAAGCCTAGTACTAGATGGTTTTCCTTGTGAATTCTACCAAACATTTAAAAAATTAAAACCAATTCTCCTCATGATTTTCCAAAAATTTAAAGAGGAGAAAACACATCCAAATTCATTTTATAAGAACACTATAACCCTGACACCAAAGTCAGATAAGAATATCATGAGAAAAGAAAGTTTTAGGTCAATATTCTTGATAAATATAGCTTCTGGTTTGATCAATCAATATTATTATTTGTGTGTTGGTATTATTTGGGGATAGGTATTGAATGTCAAGCCAAATCTTTAAATTTCTGCTTTAATTTTTATTTATTTTATTGCCTTCTTTTTTATATTTTTACATTGACTTATCTTTGTTAATTGGTAATTTATTTTTAGCATATTAGTTTGTAGTATTTTAATTTTTTGAAATAATATGATATTTTATGATTGATTTTGTTTGTATTCCTTTAATATTTGAAAAATAAAATTTTTTTAAAAATTCTAAAAAAATTCAAAAAAAATTTTTTTTACTATGAAACACAGGTGTATTTTATAGTTAAATACAAAGTACTATGTATTTGCCAAATTTACTCTTTATTCTATTTAAATCTTCCATCTTCTTATTTATATTCTGCCATGTGAAATTATAGAAAACGTGTGCTATGTTTGGAGTTTTGCTCATTTCTTTTATTTCTAACAATGCTTTTTAAAAAAAAATATTTGGTCCTATAATTTTTAGTGCTTAAATCATCAAGATTATTTGATCATCTACATGTATTTTAATTGTTATTGGTATAAATTTTTCACAAGGATGGAACCTATTGTATTTTTCTTGATTCTATTATATTTGAACTTGCCCCAAATTAAAGTTAGTAGCCCTCTAAAATTTTTATTTATTTATTTTTTTAGTATGGCTATTTTTGGTGGGCAGAATTCTAAGATATCTCCCAACATTTCTGCCCTTGGTATACTAAATAAAGGTCCCCCGACCTTAGTGTTGGAGGAACTTGTGAATATGATGGGACAGTTGCTCTCTTTACTAGATTACATTATAAGAGCAAGAGTAGTATATTACTTCATAAAATACTATATACACTGAAGAGAGAGTCTTCTGCTTGCCTTGAAGAAGTAAGCTGCTAACCTATTAGAAGGTCATGTGGCTAGGACTTTAGGGTAAACTTTAGGAGCTGAGAGTAATCCCCAGCTGATAACAAGAAAATGGGGATATCAGCTTTATAATCATTCAAAATTGGATTCTGCAAGCAATTTTAATGAGCTTGGAAGAGGACCCCAAGCTCTAGATTAGAATGCAGACAGTAAACATATAGTTTTCAGGCTTTTGAGACCCTAGGCAGAGAACACAGTTATCCTGTTCTTGGACTTTTGACCTACAGAAATTGTGAGATAAATGGGTATTGCTTTGAGTTTGTACTAATTTGTTATGCAGTAATAGAAAATGAATATAGTATTCACAATTCTGAATTATTCTGATTAATAGAGGCTTTGATTTTTAAAAATTCTATATTTCTCAAAAGACATAAAAAAACTTATATGCATGGAACTTAACTGGAAAAAGCCAATCTGAAAAGGCTATGTAACTTTATGATTTCAACTATATTATAGTTTGGAAAAAGCAGAACAAGGAGACAGTAAAAAGATCAGTGATTGCCAGGTGTTAGTGGGAAGAGAAAGATGAATAGATGGAGCATAGAGAATTTTTAGGGCAGTGAAATTATTCTATATGATATTATAATGGTAATTACATGTCATTATACAAGTGCTAAAACTCATAAAATATACGAGAGCACTGATGTTAACTATGGACTTTGGTTAGTAATGATGTGTCAATATAGGTTTATCAATTATATCAGATGTACCACTGGGGTGAAAGATGTTGATAGTGTGCATGTGAAAAAACAGGGAGCATATGGGAACTCTGAACTTGTTGCTCAAGTTTTCTGTAAACTTAAAACTACTTTAAAAATAAGTTTCTTTAAAAAAAATCTATGTTGTGTTTCTCATTTACTGTATTAGGTGATATATCTTATAACATCTTACATTAGATATGGTAATTTAACTCATATTTGTTGTTATATATTTGGTAATACAGTGTTATCGTAATTTCGTAATTTATGTTCTCTATTTTACACTTTCCAATTGTTTTCCTTTTTTTTTTGTTTTTCTGAATCGAATGTTTTTGGCTTCTGTTTAGATTTTTAGAAATTTTTATTATATTTCCATTCTATTAGCAGTTGACTTTATTTTCAATTTACACATTTACATTAAAACCATACTTTTTTTCTATATTTTGTGTCATTTTAACAGGGTGTAGAAAGTGATAAGAAATAAACATATAAATAAAATTCTCAGTTCTATATTTCAAAAAATCTTGTAGACAGCCATATATAAAGTTACACATATTTTTATATAATGCACTTTACACAAATTTTTATATTTTCTTTAATTTCTGTATAGGGGGTGGTTCTAGGATGTCGTGAAGATTATGTTTCTGCATTTGTAGAGGAAAGCAATCCCTGATTTGGGAAATGATTGCAAAAATATGAAAACTATAATTTTCATAACCAATTAAGGCTCCTTCATTATTTGGCATTATAATATGGTAGTAAGCATAAACTTGGCCATATTTATTGAATTAAAAATAGACTTTCAATAAAAGCCTTTAAAAAATAAATATAACCCATGAATTTAAATAATTGGAAGATGGTATAAAATATTGAATAATTTCAGATAGAGATTGGAGCTGAAAGTAAATGTGAATTATTGTAACATTTCATGTACATTTGTAGGAAACACACTCAAGTTATGAACTAGAGAAAAAGAAAAGGCAATATATACTAAAAAAAGATAAATAAACAATCTCACTTGGTGGCATTCTTTAGTAGGTAGGCATAAATTAACTATCATATAATTGTGA
This sequence comes from Macroglossus sobrinus, assembly GCA_004027375.1. Taxonomy (NCBI): domain Eukaryota; kingdom Metazoa; phylum Chordata; class Mammalia; order Chiroptera; family Pteropodidae; genus Macroglossus; species Macroglossus sobrinus. Next base: position 94,316 of record PVKZ01003776.1, read on the forward strand.
TGGTGCCTAATTCTAAAAACTAAAGTGTAAATTATACCACCTAAGAATGGTTTCTTATGACTCTTATTCTTAGAATTGAGCGTGCAATATAACTTTAAAGTTTTCATTAACAGAACTTACATAAAAATATTTTGAAACACTCTTAATAATTATATATGGAATAAAAACTTGGAAATAATAAGAATTAAATGATGCTATATTAAAAATATACATGCCTATATATATGTATGTATGCATGTATGTATGTATATATATATATACATATACATATACATATATTTTTTTGTAGACAAACTCAAACCACTTCCCTATTAGATAGCTGAATTTATATATTGTTTTAAAATGTCAAATATTTTTCTAAGCATTTTATTATATTGATAATAATTACAGTAACCTACAAAGTAGGTACTTTTATTATATATGTGCATTTTACAAAAAGGTAAATGAAACATAGAATATATATCTTGTATTAGATCACATATTTGCAGACCAATCCAAACAAAGTTCCAGACTAAGCTTAATCACTGCACCTTACACTGCCTCCCACTGTATCTATTTGATGTGAATTATTCCCAAATTTGGAGTTGAAGGAAGTCAAGGTTCTAACCACTTCACTAAGATATAATAACACTGGAAAAGATATTAAAGATTATTTCAGAATGACATGTTGATAAAAATTCATGTGGATTAGACTACTTAATATTTCCAAAGTACGCTAAATATGTTATTTCCATTAGTCAGCCTTTCAACTATAGTTAAGCAGTAGGATGTGAGCCCCTTGTTTTTCTATTACCAAATCTCATGTCAGCATGCATCTGTGTATCCAACTACTCTGCCTTCCATGTTGTTAGAATGAAATAAATGTTTCTATTCCTATCCAATGGTAACCTCTTCTTATATCTTCCATTACATTCTCTTGTATATTCAGGTTCTACTCGTGTGTTTCTTTCTCACTCTATCCCTCTTCTCATTGGTCTTCCTCTTTTGTCCTTCCTTCTTAAATGGAATAGGAAAGCTGAACTTGTCTCAGTTCAATTTAATAAGATAAAAATTTTTTGAAGGCTTTTCATGAAAAAAAAAAACAGAAAATTAATGGAAAAAAGATTTAAAAATTATAACATTATGCAAATATGCCTTAATTATTATCCATTCTAAAAATACATCTTTTTTCCAGTAACTTTCCTTTACTCACTATTTCATCTGCCCTCTCTTTATAGCAAAACTTGTCAAAATGTTGTCTAAGGCGTTTCTCTTCATTTTCTTACTTCCTATTTACTCTTAAACTCACTTTAATCTCCATTACTTTTCTGAAACTGATCTGATCATAGTCAATATGACAGCTGATCCACTGCATTACTGATCGGGCCCATCAAAATGTGCCTTTGATATGCTGAAGACCTCTTTGCTGATTTTTATGTATCTATACTTTTTCCTGTCTTTCCTGGTTGTTTACTCTTTTCCAGTTTCTTATTACATATTTCTTGTGTTCTCTCCAAACATTTAAGGCAAAAGTTTCTGAGGATATTTTTGAGTTCATATCCCTCACTATCTAGCCATTCTTAGGTAGATCTCATCCAGGGCAATGGCTCAAAATACTATTTTTAAGCTGTTAACTATTAATAGTGCTCTCTAAGTTTATATCTTCAGCTTTAGCTTTTCCCCTTTACTACTGGCTTTATAACCAACTACCCACTCAGCCCTTCACTTAGAAAAAGTCTGTTTAAAAAAAAGTAACATACTTAAAAATAATGTTTTTGTATAAAAACTTCTTCTCTACCATCTATTGCAATTAATGACTTTAATGGAGTACCCCAAATACCTATTTTTTCTCTTTTTTCACCCTATCCATAAGTAAAATCTATCAATTATGGCTTCAAAATACTTTAAATCATCTCTGACCCACCTTTGCCCACCTACAGTTTTTTTCTCCACACTGGTCTTATAAAACTAGATCAGATACTACCATAGCTTTGTTTAAAATAGTCAAATGTCTTCTTGATACTATTAAAATACTATCTAACTCCATTATCTCATAATTTTATATATTTGCAATTTAATGTAATTCTAATTCTAAAGAGAGGCAAGTTCTATAAAAACAGGGTCTCTATTGTCTAGGTCACTACTGTTCATTTGTGTTTATAATAGTACGTGGCAACTAGTACATAAGGACAGAATCTCTTTAATACTTTTTAATTATGTTCCACAAGATTGGATAAAGCTGACAAAATATAACTAGAGGAAATAATAATTTGTTACATGTTAAGAATTTATATTCCAGGCATTGTAAGAAGCTGCATTATATCCACTATCTAACTTTAAAAACAAGTGAATAAATAAACAAAAAATAAACAAAACACTATGTGCTAGACTGTTTATAGATTAAAGCATCAAAAATTAAGGCTTGGAGTGTTTAAGGAAAAGGTTGAAATTAAGTGCTAAAGGTCATAATTAAGTGCTAAAACTAATTTCACATATAGATTGCTTAATTTCACACATGGATTTGTTGACACCACACAATATTACCTCTCATAACTTTCTATTTTAATTTTAGTCACATAATATTTTGTTTTATAATGTTTATTTTATTCTGCATTTTTTCTTAATTGTTTGTATATATTATCTGTCTATTGGATTATGAACTCTCTTAGCCATGCCCATGTCCAGTTTATATTTTATTTTTCATATAGAAAGCATGCCATAAATTCTTACTTGGCTAACTTGAACTAAGATATGAGTTCGTTTCCTATTCTGTTATCAGTAAGTTTTCCATAGTAATCACCAGTGATACAGAGTAGGTCTTTTACTCTCTGAAATTGTCATTTCCTGAATGACACACACACATGTTATATATATGTATATATATATACACATATATGTTGTATATTACATATATACACGTATATTACATACATATTACATACATATTACATTCAGAGTTTTCGAAACTTCATTTAGTAACATAAACTATTCTTTCAAGTGATTATTATGTGGAATCACAATATGCAAATTTGATGAAAACAAGAATGTGTGATTATTTAATTCCTTAGCGGCCTCGGAAGAAAAATATAGGGCTAGACAAAACCATAAATTAAACTACGAAAAGGGACTCTTAATCTTTATGTGCCATGGACTCCTTCACAACCTATGGACCTTTCTCAGAATAATATTTTTTAAAACATAAAAACCAAATACATAAAAACAAAAAGAAATTAGTCATACTGAAATACAATTTTGCCTAGAGATCTTTTAGGGGTCCATGTAACTCAGGTTAGTAACTTTATTGACTGGTATATAAAGGTTCTAATAAGAATTACACTCACAGATTCTGGATATTCAATGTACACATAGGGAGTGAAAAATCAAATAATATTTATTTTATGAACAATTATTTTTTATTAAAGAATTTCTGTTCTTGACTTTGATAACCTAAAAAGAAGAAAAAAATTTTCATACCTATATTATCCAATGATGCAATAAGCATTAATAAGTAAATCAAATAATCAATCAAATCTCCAATCATTTTAATATCTATGACAGATGTAATATCTTAATGTTAACTTGCTTAAGGCTGAGATCTAAAATCTCTTACTCATATGTTTTCAATGACAATCATATGAAATATTTTCAAATTTTAAATGCATTAAGCTAAATATACAGTAGAAAATACTATGCCAATCTATTGGAGACTTATAATATGATTGAGTTCACATAATGTTTACATATATAGCAATTTTGCTAAATAATGAACAATAATTTACATGCTTTTAGATATGGCAGAAATTGATAGGATAGGTATATTAGATCTTTAATTAGATAGTAAAGCCATTAATGTTTCTTGTTAAAGTTTTAATTATTGTTATTATTTCTCTGTTATGCTCTGTCCATTATGGCAGCCACTAGCCATATGTGGATATGAAACAATTGAAATGTGCTAATCTGTGATATTGTTTTACTTTTTTTCTTTTAACTAATTAAATTTGAAAACTGATTTTTAATTCTATTATTGAAAAATTTTTAGGTATGTTTGGAATATTGGGTATGTGAATTTATTTTTTTACCTGCAAACTGTATAAAATCTAAATAGATTATTTCTAATGGAAATTTAGTGTTCAAATCAAGATGCAATTAAGCCTAAAATACACACTAGGTTTCCAAAATTTAGCATAAATAATGTAAAAGATCTCATCAAGAGAGTTTCATATCATTATATGATCAAATGACAATATTTTGAACATACTGGATTAAATAAAAACATTTTAGATTAATTTCACCTGTGTCTTTGTACTTTTTTAATGTGACTACTAGAAAATTTAAAATTATACATGTGACTTTCATTATGTTTTCACTGAATACTGCTACTCTAATATGGTTTTGATCTTTTATTTTTACTTTATTCATTAAATTTTTATCATTATAATTCTTGGTAAAGTTGTAGAAATTAAAAAATAGATGAAAATTATAGATTTGGAAAATTTTATGAAATTTATTTGTCAACCAGTAGAGCTAATACTTTCTAAATGGGGGAAAGGAGTGGTCTTTTTCAAGTGTAGTATAAATTTCAGTGGAGGAATTTATTTTAGCATCAGCTTCTTAGTATTTCGACAATCACCTTGAGATAGAAGATAAAAAATGCTTTAGGACTTATTATCTAATGAATGACTGAGTGAGACCAGCTCCATCAGAACTACATAAAAAACAAAAACATATATTTATTGGTTTTGTTTTTTTTCCCCCTTTTTCAAAACTTTTATACATTTCCCTCTCTTAAAGTTGAAGAGGGAAAGAAATGGAACTTCTCACTGAACTCTAATCTTCTTAGTTGTTCTTGCCCCAGAGATCACTGCACTGCTATTCAGAAGATAATAATTAAAACCAAAGTGATGTTCTGTAAACTTCCCTTTCTTAATTTAAAGTAAGATTAAGTTTAGTTTTGGGCTTATGTTTGTGTTAGGTGTTTGGAATATAATGAATGTCTCTTTCAGGAATTGAGAAGATGCTAGCATATATTTACATCTTGAATTTTTAGTATTTACCAACCAGCCAACCTTTTGTCTGTTATTAAAGTTTTAGAAAAAAGAGATAAATAGTGTCATATACAATAAGCTGCAGGTTTATTGGATTAATTCTTATAGTTTGAGAGTTTTTAACTAAAAAAAAATCTGTAAGTGAACAAGATTTGCTCACTACATTTTTAATGCTAAAGTGAAGGAAAATGTACAGATATATTTATAAGCTGCTATGTGAGCAGTTATGTGAAATTTATGCTGTCTAATGGATTATAGAAAGAAACTGAATAAACTAAACACCCATTTCATTTAATCAAAACATGTTTTTACAAATCCAATAATTTTGCAATGCTTTTTTTTTGTTTTGTTTTCCAAACTATGGTAAACAAGCACTAGGTTTTCCTCATTTGCACAGTAATATGAACTTATGGGCTAAGGTTGATTTATGTACTGAAGTAATTTAAATTCCATACCTTCAAAGTCACAATGCATATGTTACATGCCTATAATTATGCTCCTCCGGGTGTGCAAGCCAAGAAGGTGGCAGAGTCAGACACAGAAAAAGAAAGGAGATTGATGATATGGTATTTTGCTAATACAGTGCAAGGCACTAACAGATTATAAAACTCATTCTTGCCTTTCCTACTAGTACCTTCTAAATTCTATTTCAAACTAATGTCTTCACTGATCTCTCATTTACAGAATCTGTTTTCATTACAAAGACATCATTATGAAAAAATATAAATAAAGTAATATTTTTGAAAATTATACTTTAAACTTCTTTGGTTTAAAGAGAAAGTACCTTCCCCCATCATCTTACAGACTTTCATTTGTTTAATTTGAGATACATAGGCTTAAGAATTAAATCATTGTTTTCTAAAGTAATAATCATTTGAGGAAGAAAAACTGGTTTATGGGAATCAAGACAATCCGCTGGTGTCCTTTAAAATATTCTGCCAAAGGAAGGCAGAATATTTCAGGAGCATAATACTCATTTTACAACCAGTTACAATTCTTACATAGTGTTGTTTTAAAAAGAGTGATGTTGTAGTCTTAGGTTTCCCATAGGTTGCTAGGCATTTTCTTATTCCTAAATGTTGGGTGACCTTTAAGCAGACTGAACATTTATACAGAATACAATTAGACCAGGTAAGCAAATTTCTATCAAATCATGCATCCTAATTCCTTTATTATGATAGTGTCATGATGTTTAATGGCCATCTCCTTTGGTCAGTTCAATTTTAGATTCTATAGATTCTACCTTTCTCTAAGTTATTAATGAAATCTTACTTCATTTCAAAGTTTTAAATATATACTTCTGTGCTTTTCTTCCCTGAAGAAATATGCTATCCCACTAAAGATAGTGTCACAGTGTGCATATTCAAAATGGGAAGAAATAAATACTGCTTTATAGTTTTGAAGGGAAGAGAGCTACCTTTTGATGCCATGTAAAATGCCAGTTTGATTATTAGTTAAATATTTAACCCTATTTACTTAGTTCATATCAGGTTTTCTACAGACCTACTTTGTATATTTGATTGGATGATAAAAAAAGAGAACATTACACACACACGTTAATTGATATGTGATATATCTGAAATTGTATAACAAATTTAAAAATATGGAAACTTGTTACCCTTATTAATAAAGCAAAATTCTTTGGCATAGACTGTTAATGTTTGATTTGTTCGCTTTACCTGGAATTCTTTGTTTGAGGATATATTGTGTGACTGTGGAGATTTCAAGCCTCTGTTCTTCACATTCTTAGAGATAGAATATGCTTATACAGCTACTTTTTTCAGGTAGCTTTTTCTTTAGCAGATGATCTTTTGAACAAGATTTTTTAAATATATATATATATATATATATATAAAAGTAAATAATGATTAGTGATAATTTTTAGAATGAAATAGTTAAATCTGGCCATTTATCAGGCATTGGTAGTTACACAAACTGTCCTTTAATGAAGTCTTTGTTTTAATGTAAGTGAATGTTTGTGTTTCTTTATGATCCTCTTTCTGTATTTGTACAGTGAAGTCAGTGAGAATCATAGAGATCAATAGGGTGGTGTTAATATGTGTGGTTTATTGCATACATTCAAGAACTATAGATGGGGGCTGATTTTTGAGACTAAATTATTATATAAGGCTTCTAAGTTATATTGTTACATTTTGGGACCTCAAAATAAGAAAACTATTGAACCAAGAAAGTATCATAATTTCCAGTAATTATAATATTTTTGATATTAGTAGTGATAAAGTTAGAATTTTGTAACTATTGAAGTTACGTTTTTTAATAATTATTCAATATTATATCTTACAATGCAAATTGTTCTCTAAGACAATTAAAATTTGTTCATTAGTTAATTCATGGTTTTCTTGAAATTATCCAAGAATCTTTATTTATTAGAACATTTAAATAAATAAAATCATAACCTGTTTATTCATTTCTAAAAATTTCCTTAGGGGAGATTTGCTAAAAATTTCTTCCAAAGTTAAAAATAATATTGGTTAATATAAATATAATAAGTCTTCCAGTCTGAAAGTTCTTTTATTAAAAAGATCATTTTCACCCTTTATTTATTATGAATTTTACTAATGATTTATTCTTCTGTATACTAATTATTAATTTTTCTATTGTTAATAATTATTCTATACACTAATGTTTATTATATGTACAATTAATTCTAAGTATTACAGATATAAAGACAAAATACAATGCATTTTCTGAGTGTGGTGAAAAGATAAAATGCAAACACACTTTCTGATCGAAACAATTGTGGCTTTAATAAAGATATTTTAGAGATTAGTAGGAGCATAGAAGGACTACTAAATTAGAAGGAAGAAATTCATTCAATTGCTTTTTTCAAAACTCTTTAATTTAGATGCTATGTTTATAAAAACAAAGAAGCAAAAACATAAACAGCTGTTGAGAAGTGACTATTGCAATTTTACAGGAATTAAAGACAAATAACTATATATACTAGTTTGGGAAAATTGATCGATTGTTTTTACATTTTGTAGATGAGGGCTGCATCATACATCTTGCAAAAAATTTCAAGGAGAGTTTTATGAACCACACATCTCTGCTCAAACAAAGGAGGCAATAAAAAATAATATTTTATTTTAAAAATATTTTTAGAATTCATCAAAAATAGAATGGAAACCCAATATAGTAGAATCAAGTAATAGTTTTATAGTATTAGAAAATCTTAGAGATCAGGTAATTAAATACTTCTAACTTTTTATTGTGATGTCAATCCAACCACTTTTAAAAAATGGTAAGAATACAAAGTAAATAAGAAAGAGCAATGCTCTGATAAAGTGAGATTTGATCTCTCTGAAGTCACCGAAATGCCCAACATTGGTGCTCTAAAGCTAGCTCTACTGGGTCATGAGACCCAGTTGTATGCATGTTTTCCTAACTTCTCATTTAGCAGTATTAAAGTGGTAAATTGTAATTGGTTGAGGTAGGAGTATTACACCACAGAATGTATAAAGGCTACAAGTAGGGGTCATTTTTTCTTTTCCAGAAATCCATTGTTGAATATCCACCAGTCTGCCACTGACTACTAACTATGGAATGTGAAGTAGCTAAGGAACACAATTGAAAATCATCAAACTTGTGAAATTTCCTCATGTTACATTGAGCAGCTCAGAGAGATGAAATAACATTCTCTGCTGATCAAAATATTGAGATAGGTTACAATGCATGTTAAAAATAGACTACAAGTGATGCTGTTATTGTCTGAAAACTCATTTACTGCAGACTTACCACCGATACCTCAGAATGTATGGGAGACAGGACCTTAAAAGAGGTGATTAGTTAAAATGAGGCCATTAGGATAGGCCCTAAGATTCAATCTGACTGGTGTTATTTAAAGAAGAGGAAATTTGGACACATGACAAGTCACTAGGGATGCATGCACACAGAGAAAAAATCATGTGAGGGCAGAAAAAGAAGGTGACCATCATCTGCAAACTAAGGAGAGAGGCCTGTGTAGAAATCAAACCTGCCAACACCTTGATCTTGGACTCAAACCCCCATAACTGTGAGATATAAATTTCTGTGGTTTAAACCACTCAGTATGTGATACTTTGTTATGGCAACTCTAATAAACTAATTCAGATGTTCAGGATCTTTTCCCAGAACAGTTAGGCACAAAAGTTGATAGGCAGAGCAATCATAGAAGATTCTAGCATGACTTTATCAAGTGTGTTTCTGGTCATTGTTTCATAAATGACACTTTGTTTTAGAAATCTTGTTTTTCTTACATATATACATATCCAAACAGATGTGTATACTAACCTTAATTTCTGCTTCTCTAGAAATTAGTATTTATTCTGAATTATATCACTTCCTTAAAAAGTAGCAGACATTTTTTTTTTGCACCTAGCTAATCTTTTATTAACTTTGGGGACATATTTTTGCTATGATTTCAGAGCAGAGTGACCAGATTCTTGGTTTAGTAAGTCATTTATCAGAAAATTATGGACATGTTTAGAAATTATTGTCCTCAGATTCTAGGGATTTCATGTCTATCTTTTAAAAAGTGAGGTGTGTTTAGTGTATTTTCTGATCACAAACCACAAGATTTCATTTGGCAAATATTGTCAATTTCAGGTGAAAATTGTGCTATCACAAAATTCTAATTTGTGGATCTTCCATTATTAAAATATTTTTCTTTTTATTCACAGCTAATATTATTTACCTGTTTTTCTTACTCTCTACCTCCTCAACCACTGTGTTCTACATCTTTCTTCACTTAACCTTCTTTCTTGTTTTCATATTTCTTTGCAATGATGCTTCCTGACAGTAGAAAATAAACTGACCTCTGCTGTTTTTGATCTAACAGAACATACAGGAGTGTTTCAGCTCAACAGTAGAAGATGAATAGCCTTTCTCTGATTGTAAAACAGCTTAAGCATTTTCCACAGCAATAGAACTGGAATCCAGGGCAGTGAAATGGCAAGCCACTGTTATTTTTTTATGAATACAAGTAGTGTACTTGCAAAATTATAATAACACTAGAAAGGATCTTTAATGAATTACATTTATCATATTTAATGTATGGTTTTCTAAAAGTTAGTCATTTCAGGGCTCCTTTACAATAGTATGCCATTTGACCTTCTTTGAAGTTCAGATTCTTGAATTCTAAACATTTGATTTACAAACTTCAGTTTATAATGCATGTTTGTTATTCTGTATATATTTACTTCTGGGATTAAAAAATTCAGAGGAACGAGAATATCTAGCAACACATTTCTGGCTGTTAATATTGCTGATAATCTGTTTCATATTTTTGTAATGTACCATCATCAATATTTGAAAAGAACAACTATATTTAGCATAACAAGTTCTATAAGACTTTAACAATTTCTATGACATTTTTTATTGTGAAAGATTTGATCAGAAGACATGTGCCCTTTCTGCTGGGTTTTTATCTAAGATGCTGGAATTTTAAACATCAAAATATATAAATAGTACATCAAAGTAAAAGAATATTGGAGAATAGCAATGAATTAGCTATTCTTTGATCTTGACTTGGTTTTTAATTTCTTGCTTTGTGATTAGGGTGAGCAACCAAACCTTTCTTTATATTGTTTCATCAGAAATAAAATAAAGGAGTCCTTTCCATTTTATAACTCCTAGACAAGTCCTAGATATTCAGGCAGACAGATGTTGCTAATATGAAATCATTAAATTTAAAATTATTTCACATTTTTTTGAATAAATGTATTTTTAAAAGCTTCTTTACTTATCTGAATAAAGAAAGGTACTGATATATTCATCTCCTAGAAAACAACTTCATTAGCAGTTTTTTTCTCTCTACTTAAAGGTATAAATTTTACTTCAGAAATTTTTAAAAAATGTAATAAGTATTCTGAGTTGTAACATTAAGAACACTTGTTGTTAAATAACGATTTAAGCAAAAGTTGTATGACGTATATGAATATTTTTGAAAAATCTTAGCTAAAACAGACATTTGGATGAGAATAAAGTTCACAAATTGATGTTCTGATAAAGTCTGTTTTGCACTCTAAGTAAGCAATTCTGGGACTCTTTGAATGTAATATTTATAGAATGCCTTCTTTTAAGGAGTTCCAAATTCCTAACGTGATTTTACTAAATCCAGATGAAGTTGCATCATTTTATCCCAGGAATATGCTATATATGTGAAAAACTAAAGAGATTAAATATTATATGTTGAAAATGCATGGCAGAGTCATAGATAGTTGCCAACCAACTAAAGTGCCTTGTCTTTTGAATCTTTCTACTAAGAAATGGGCACCAACATCTTCGGAAGTGATATTATAATATTAAAGAATGGGGATGGGGGAAAACAAGCAAACAAAAACAACCAAATCTTAATGGGTTCTTATTGTTTCCCCGCATAAAATAGCACTCTATTAATTACAATAAAATAGAATAATCTCTTCTTATTTGATACAAATGTAATACTCTATAACTTATTTTATAACCACACATTACTTACATTCCTATTTTAAAAATAGCAAATATTTAGCAAGGTATTAAAGAAAAAACATTTTGCTTCCCCCAAAATGTTCACACCTCAGAAATATGATAAAAAATTTTGAAAATCATAGAATTTATTTTTATGAATATTACATAGGCTCATAAAATTTAGGATTTTATTTTATTCAATTACTTTAATTTTACCTTTTAATTTTAGCTACAAAAACAAATATATTCTTGTTGCTAAAACAAAATCAAAGAGATATATGTAGTACATTATAAAAGCCTCCCCATTAACTCCTCTATCTCTATTCTCAGAGATACCCACTATTAAACATTTGGTGTGTATTAAGTCAGACATTTTTTTCTTATATAACCAAATGTAGAACTTTAAAATAGGATCATTCCATACATATTTTTCGGACTTACTTTTTAAACATTTAATCATATTTAATGCTTATCTTTTCAGGTCAATACATTAAAAGAAGGGTTACAGTATTTTTGCAAATGGTCTAACAACATTTTATTATAAGAATATGTCATCATTTATTGAATTAATTACCTATAGGTAAGTGTTTAGATTTTTCCAATTTTAATTCAATTTCTAAAGGAATAGTTGCAAAAGACGTGTTTTAAGTATAAGCCAGAATGTTGGTTATTTGATGAAAAACACTAATCCCTTAGGAAATTCTGACTAAAGTCAAGATTTAAAAAATAGTGATCTAAATGTTATATTTTTACATCAATCAGAAACTATGTAGGGTTTTAGAAAGGGCTATAGATTTTGACCCAAAAAACTTGACCCCTTTCAAATCCTGTCCCTTATTAATAATATGACTTTGGGCAAACTTATTTTTCCATCTACAAAATGATAAATGTGAACTATGCAGTCTTTAAAAATCTCTATAAACTTCAAGTGAAAGACTCTGCATTGCTGTTGTAAAAAAAAAAAAAAAAAATGCACACTAGCTAGGTGATGTGAAAATTCCAGAGAAAATCAAGCAGTCTCCCATCATCTTAGGTTGTTTTGTGGTAGGAAAGGCTGATGGAGGTTACAGAACATACATTGAGATTACCCAGGGTTTATATGCTTTCTCATGTGTGCATTTTAGCCATCTCTTGTTCTATAATCTATAGAATAGATATATGTGAGAGAATTCAGGCTTTATATTTCTCAGAGAGATGTTTTATACTCTGACACAGCGGTTCAAATCCATTTTGGGTGGAAGAGTTTCTGATCTTTGGTCAGCCTTAGATTGATCAAGTTTTTCTAGACCCTGCTTTGTCTGTGAAGATTCTTGGTCTTAGAATTGAATTAGGACAGGTTGTTTAGAGTTTAGTGTAACAAGGAGGGGTTTCTAGAGATTCTGTTCTTTAACAGATACGCTGAATTGATGCAGGACACTTAAATAATCAGCTGTCAGCAGCTTAGAACTGATTCAAGGACCTAGGATTTGCACTTTGGTTTTTCTAGTAGTTTGCTAGATGATTTGTCATTGGCTCTGAATATTTTGATAAAGAACTGATAAGTCGATTCTCTAAAATAGTAATGTGGGAATAATTGATCTGATCATTCTGTTATCTAGTTTGAAATAAAAATATGTTTCTTTTTGAAACTCTTTGGTCACACATATCAAACTGTCCTATGATCTCTGTGTTTGACAATAAATGTCAGGTGTAAGGATTCTCTTCACAAGTGTGTAAAACACTTGGATGTGTGTTGCCACAAGGCATTACAGTTATTAACATATCATAAATTTTTTCATTAAGTCCAAAGTGATTACGTGCAATCAAGCAAGGATATGAACTAAAAGAAATTCTCTTGTAGTGATAGGTAGGCCATCTATTCTAACTAAACACTATTAATAATAATTAATAGTGCCCAGGACTATTCTTACTTATGGTCCAAATAGTGTGAGATTTTCTTTGCTTTATGTTACATTTCCCCCCAAAATGTACTTCAAAACCAATTTTTTTAATGGCGATCCATACACAGTGTTTTTAATAATGTCATTAATCGTTCTGTTACTAATTGTTTTTTTTATCTTTCTCATATTAGTAACTGTGAATACCCAACATTATCAGATGTATAAGTGCTTCTCTCTCCTGGGCAGTGATGCTTACTTAGGAAAATACTTTCATAGTATTCCTGCTCTTCACCATAATTCCCACTGTCACCTGGGATGAAGGCCAGCTCTAATTTCTAAAATAATTGCCGTGGACATAGTTTATATATACAAGGAGCCCATGAAAACAGCTTCAGTGTTGATCTTCACATTAACCCCATTTTTCTACTCTCAGAAGGAAAACTAGCATTATCCTTATATAAATAATTTATACAAAGCCGTTCGGCAGGGGAGTGGGGTGGCGCTGGTGGCTTATCTAAGAACTCTGATAGGTCAAATTACTTATTCTGGTAGGGGCTAGAAGATTTTGAATGATGTTTCTGAATTTGTTTTAATCATTTACATAAGAAATATAAACCAGACCCAAATATCTTTTAAAATGTATAAACTTGGATAAAGAAATTAGATTTTATTATCAATAATCACATAAAAACCTCACAAGAATTAACTCTCTATTAAAACTAAAAGAACTAAGAGTCATGTGTGTTTTAAATATTGTTTTTCACCTAAATATGATTTCTTTAGTTCACCTTCTTTCTCCTTATGGGGAGCTTAATTTAAGATGAATCATCATAGAAAAACTGCAGCTGTCTATAAAACAAATGCATCTTTTTTTATTTGTGTATTGGGTTGGCTATGAAGCTTTATTTTGTTTAAAAAATAATTGTTCACATTTTCATGTTGAATATTTTCAGATACCTTCATCCAGTTCTAACCAAAAAAGCTATATTAAATTTTTTTTTTTAAACATCTTGATGTTAAGGCAGGCACCACAACCAATTCTGAGTCAGACACAATGAATCCATTTTCTCAGCAAGATTTAAGACTTCATGCCCCCTGTTAAGACTCATGCTAGGCATAGGGCTGGTACTGTTTATGACAGATGCAAATTGTATTCAACATCTTTTGTACTTCGAATTTTTAATATCAGACACACATCCCGCAATTCAATTCTTTCCTTTAAAGTCTGAAATTCTGGAAACTTCATAAAGCAAAAAGCTTGCTGCCACCTTCAAGGAACTAAAACTATCTGATTTTTTTTTTTTTTTATTTGCTGCTGCCATTAGATTGAAATGATTTTTCTTCAGTTTGCTCAAAGCCAGATTTAAAGTCAGGTCCCAAAGGTAACAGGAAAGTCGATCCCCTAAGCTACTCAGTCATTGTTTGCTTTTTTTACATGTAATATCCTACTTCTAAGCCAGAATATAATTTAAAATACAAAACACACTCTACATGAATATGTTCTTTAGAAATTTTGTAATCTGACATTTAATGGACATAACTAGGTGGTTTATATCATGTTGAGGAAAATGGATAAACTATAAATATCCTTTAATACAATTACTTAATAACTTTTTGCATATTTTCAATGCTACACATTTCTTTACTTGTTTAGATCAATAACACTGTGTGCTCTTTTTGAACTATATAGACCTGTCAGCTTTCTCATTTACAGCATACCTAAATAAGCCAAAAAGCATTCTAAACACTTCAGACAATATGAGCTTCTAATAACCACTCAAAGAGTTCTCGTTTGCAGTCACTTTCTGTTTGCTGGGTACCAGCAAAGGGTTACTTCAGCTCAGGCTCTGTAAGTACGAGCAACAGGAATCCATTGGCTTTAATTTGTCCATGTCTTTCATTTGATACTACCAGTATTAATAGCTTTGCAAGGAAATTCTGCAGTCATTAATCATAATAATTAATCAGATCCAATTATATTGCATATAAATGCGAACAAATTGCTGAAAAAATAATGATCTATCACCAACATGTCACAAGAAAAAAGAGACTAAAATAGTAATTAGAAGCGGGAATTTAGTTGTGTTCAAGTGCATTGCAACTGATTTAAACAGTATGATGATCCTATGATGTAATTAGTAGAAATTCCAGCAGAATTTTTTAGCAGGCCATCTAATGACTGTGCAAGTGGAAGAAATAAGGTCCACTTTTTTATAAGATCATTTTGCATTTGCTTCTAACTTTGCACTTCTGAATAAAGAAGATCTGCTGCGCTTCATGTTTTAGTACTGGGGACTAAATGGTTCCTGCAAGTATTTTCTGAATTTTAAAGAAAGGCTGTTAATTGAAGGTTCTTGAAGTTAGGAATTAAGATATTCTACATGGCATTTTTTTTTTTTACTCTTGTAGTCATAAAAATGTGTAACACATAATTCAAAATGAAATGTTTTGGTTATAGTAAGTTAACACACTGCGAGTAGCATGCATGTTAGCTATTTTCACCTATCTTTTTTTTCCCCCCCCTTTAACTGAACTGAAAACAGTTCAGAAAATAGAATTACTCTGTTTTCACTTCAGTTAGCACTCTCCAGAGCACTGGCAGATTTTTTATCAGAAACCATTTTTAAAAATGTATATGTGTGTGATTGGATAAATTATTCTTAACAAATTCTTAAACCAGAACAAAGTGAATTGTTCAATGCAAGGTATTCTATGAAATGATTTTAATATGTCTTTTTTTTTCTTTTATTTCACTTTTGTCTCACAGGATAGAGCTTCTAACATATATTTTTAATTTAAAATTTGTGTTATACACAAGCATAATTAGCATTAGTTTGCTGTGTAGCAAAATATATATTTCAAAATCTTTCAATGTTTTCTTGCTCAACTCACAGATTACACATGAAATGGTTAACTAAAGATTGATGAGCAGTTTTTATGATAGGTTTGCGGCTTGAAAATAAATGTTAGGTTCATCAGTTTTCAATGGTAAGCACTGCACTTTACCGTCTTTGATCTCAGTGTTGTGACTACTACAAAGAAATAAAACCTTATCTTACCTTTTCCAGCATCTACTGCAGAAGACCTCAATAATGCATAAGAACATCTGGAAGTACGGTAATTTCAGCTATCAGAGATAAGAATTGACACAGAACAGGTAAACCCTACAAAGTCATCATGTTGAAATGAACTGATTAAGGTTTAGTAACATAAAACATCATGTATAGCGTTTCCATGCTTGCTACATCTTGCTATTTTATATTAAAAAAGAATGTCAATTATATATATTTAATAGGTTGATTAGCTGGTAGCAATATTATATTTTACATAAAGAGACAGAAATGTCTGCAGATCTATTGCCATACACATCTATTTAGAGTTAACAGTGAGTTCATAGAAAATACATGGGCATAGTAAACAGGGTTTTGAAATGACAATTTTTTACTGGTTGCAAGTGCTAATTGCTAGTTTCTCAAGGGTATAGAATTAATCACCTGCTAGATTTACAGTCTCTAGGTTGAGACCTGAGGATGGAGGCAATAAGAAAAGCTCTTGAGGGACATATCATATGGTGAGTCTAAATATCAGTCTCTATGCATATGTAAATTGGTAACAAAGTTTTTTCAAAGCTCAAGTATGCTAATTTCAAACAGGCAAGACTAAAGCTAGCTTTTAGCAGCTGTTTAACGTCTGCCTGTGGGTGGTAGAGAGAGCTTAAAATACAAGCAAACAGTGGTGCATAAGTAATTAAGCAACATTTTGCTGGGCATAAATAATTCTGTTTATATTGCTCTTTTGAAGAGTATAGAATACAAAATAACAGATCAAGTGCACCTTTGGTCACTAGAGGTTAACTGTTCTTCCTCTTTACCTTTTCTTTGGTTTTACAATTTAAGGGAAATAAATAACAAAGTCAGCTACATAATCTTTTATAACTTTATAAAAGATAAAAATATTTAAGGAGAAAAAAACCCTATTACAGAATCATTGCACTTATAGTTCAACTCTATTGTTTTTAGAGTATTACTCCAAAACTCCAATAATTTCTCAGAAGAAAATACGATATCTAATTGCAGATTTATTTTTTAACATTTTATATTTTAGGATCATGAAAAAATAAAGTTTGGGGTGTTTGATAAAATAGAAATAAATCAAACTTTTTTAAAGTCTAAAAAAAATGTCCTCAGTTTTTCAGGACCAATTTTAATTATCTCATGCATTAAAAATAAATAAGAGAAATAAATAAATGATTCAATTAGAGGTAGTTGTCTAAAATTAAGGAATGCTTAAATCAATGTATTGCATGTAAAATAATCACCTAATTGAAACAGCTCTTGTTAAGCCAGAAGTGTCTAAAATGAAAAAGAAAACAGGTATAAACAAATTGTATTTGATTCAATAAAAACCTTGAAATTGACCAGAAGGAAGATAAAAGATTTAACATGATTTAGAAATACCTAGTCTGGAAAAAGGGATTATAGATACTAACTGTGAAAGAGTCAGGGGTTTAAACTTTGTTTGCGTTAAATATTCATGGTTTAAGGAGTTAATGGTAAAAGGAAGTACTCAGTTGGGTATCAAATATTATAAAGGGCTTTATAACACATAAGAATGCTAGGAAGGTAGGAGTAGTTATTTATGCACAAGATTGCTATGTCCCTTTGCACTGAAGAAATAGGCAAATAAAAACTCCTTTTATTCATCCTTAGCATTCTAAGAAAATATGTAAAATCTAGTGAAATAAACATCTTGTTTTCTCCCTGACCTTTCTATATTTTCTAATTTTGCATATTTTAGCTTGTTACAAGGCTGGTTTTTAAAACCACATGGCCTGAGCAGAAGAGTGGGTTGTGGATATAGGTTTGCTATTTAATCAGGATGGATCAATGGTCTTTTACTTTCAAAATATACTAATACTTTACCCTTTGTTCTTCTTCTTTCTCTCCTACAAGATGTGGACGTTAACACCAGTTCCAATCTTCCTAACAAAACAAAAATATTAAATTCATTTCAATGATTGAAAAATAACCATTTTGGGGGATCTGTATTCTAAAGTTTCTCAGGCTCATGTAACATCTCACTTAGGTTCACTTTTTTGAGTAGTTCACTCTCTATTTGCCAGTACACCTTGACTATATTTAGGTAAGAACTTGCATATGTTATTAGGTTAACTTAAGTCTTAGCTATGTATGGTTAGGTAAGAACTTTACAAATTGTTGTAGGAAATTTGAGATGTTCTGCTTGGTCGTGCCGTTTTTTTCCCCTTGATTTTTAGGTTTCTATGTGTTGCTTGCACTTTGAACTTAGATATGCTCTTAAGTGTTTGTTCCACCAAAATTAGACAGTTACTAGAAAAAGAAAAGTAACATTGGAAATGTAATAATTTTAGTTTGGATTGCCATAGATATACCACGAAACTCTTGTTCTATGCCTTCTAACTCATTTGTCAGTGGTGGATGATGGTTTACATACTTTATTGTAATTTTTAAGTAAAAACGTTGTTTATTTCTCTTATTTCTCTTATTATCTATAGAGGTATAAAGGCAGGCAAGCTTAGACTTCAGGTGATCAGTTTAGTTTAATTTTTACTTAGAGAGTACTATAATTTTGTTCAAAATATTCATTCCAAAGTAGTGATGAATTACCATCAATTCACCTTGTTTCACTGACTGCAAGTTATGTAGAAACAGTATATAGCTGACTAAAAGAGATCAGAAATAGAGGTCCTAGTAGGAAAAAATCTGAAATGCAAAGATGTATTTCAGAGCTTGAATCCAGCACTAGATAGGCAGGATCAGGCAAATACAATGTGTATAGATAACCAATGTCAGATAATTACCATAAACTTTATGGGACCAGGACAATCCAGAGGAGAATTCTAATCCCAGGATAGAGGTTGCTTTTTCTCTACAAAGTTTAATGCTTTCTGTAGTATATGAACACACACACACACAGACACACACACTGAGTCAGAGGGCGACATTTTTTAATTTCTGCAGATGTATTTTCCTCAAAGGGGATTAAACAGAAATTTCTCTTATGAATAAAAGACATGGTCTCTGAAATGTCTATAAACCACCTAGTTTGCGCTCATTAATTCGTGTCATCACAAAAAGTACAGATTAACTTATTTATTCATCCATTTACTCAGCCATTGACTTTATTTAACTATTGCTGTGCGTGGGCACTGGAAGGTACTACTGATATAAAGATATATAGAATACACTAAAATATTAGAGTCAACAAATGTGGAATTACTGAAAAGTCATATTTGGATATTGCTTATCACTCTATCTCTGACTTTTTGAGTCAGCGTTATGATGGCTATTAAGAGATGGAATTCCCTGTTAATGTGAATATCTGTGAATATAGAAAATCTAATTGTAAGCTTTTCATTTTCAGCCAGTTGGTAAAATTCTGACCAGTCACCAAGCCAAGCACTTTAAAAATGCTGTGATGGATATATGCTAGTAGATTGCCTATTACTCTGTTTATTATTCACTTTAAAATTATATTTAAAAAAATTTGAATATAGGAAGCACACTGTCGGGAGCCGAAAAAGAGAAGTAAGAGTTAACAGTCTTAAGACACTTACAGAAAGATATATGTAGGCAGCCAAGGACAATGTGGTGGATAACAAGGTGCCTCCCCTGAAGTTATCTAGGGGAAAACACAGTATTCTGCCAAGCAAGCAGAAAAAGTTTCTGCTTTACTCAGATAAGAACAACATTGTAAGAATTA